>DF240138.1:69785-102350 GCA_000507305.1 Breviolum minutum Mf 1.05b.01
GCCAACGCCCACCCACAGCACGCCCAACACCACGCCCAACCCAGCCAGCGCGCCCAGCACTGCCAAACCCCACGCCCAACCCAGCCCAGCGAGCCCAGCAGGGCCAAATCCACGCCCAACCAAGCCCAGCGCGCCCAGCAGCGTGTCCACTTGCTGTTGTTTAGTGGTTGCCTGGTTGCTTTTGGGGTGTCACCAGTTACTTTTTGTTGGAGTCATTGTTGCTTTTGGGGTGTCACCTTCTGTCAGAAGGTGTTATTTAAGGGTGCAATTCGTTACATTTGGGGTGTCACTTGCTTTTGGGGTGTTCCGTTAGTAAATAAATTTCCAATGGAGTTGCTATTTAGGGGCGCCTCTGTTGAACTGCTTTTATAATTTTTTTTTCTTCGGACTAAGGTTGAAAGTTAAGACTCAGACAGCATGTTCAGGCTGTTCACGTTGGCATTGACTGTAGCCACCTGAGCCTCTCAAACTTTTAAGACATCAGATGTGGCAAAAATGGTGCCTTTTTTCTTGGGATTCGGTGCGAGGGAACATCCAGGTCCATCTTGACAGGGTCTACGGATCAGGGAATCAATGTCTAGGCATTGGTCCAGCACGGGTCTACGGACCCGTGTCGTCGCATTAAAACATGATCTACGGATCATCACGGATCATTACTGCAAGTCTACGGACAAGCAATTAAATCCAAAGTCTACGGACTTGGAATCTGAGTCTAAGGACTTCAGTTGAATTTGCCTCGGTGTCCACGGACATCCGTTGGTCAGTAAGTTGTCTACGGACAACTTATCGAGCAGAGTCCCATGGCCTCACTTTGGTGAGTGCCATTTGGGAAAGTTGGAAATGATGCAAACTGAAGGATCCACCTTCTATCGCGCAGAAGCGGTCGCAGCTGTCGGAACAATGACATTGCAAACTTGAAGGATCCACCTTCTATCGCCGGAGAAGCGGTCGCTGTCGGAACAAGTGGAAGTGACTCCAACAAACGTTCACTTGACGACTGCGGTCAGGAACAACGCCCGAAGGCCAAGGCCAAAGTCCGGGCTACGGCCCAGGGGAAGCCTCAGCTGAAACCAAGACCTGAGCCGGCCTCCGCGCAGGATTATTATTAAATAGCAAAGTAAAAATTCTGTGCATGCCAAGGCCAGAGTGGTTGAAGGTTTGATTGGTGTTTTTAAATTGCTGCATGCAGCTTGCTCCTCAAACTGTTGATCTGATGAATCCTAGTCAATTTTTATGTTAACGACGCTACATTTTGGCTGTGATCATCAGGGAGTTTTTTTGGGGGTCTCAGTCTGCTGCCGGTTTACGCCATGTTTTGCCCTGCATGCCAGAGAGTGCAGTATAAAAAACAGTGGAACGCAGAGCAGTGGGATGTCAGTGACCCAACAGGTAAGTGGCTCTCGCGTTGCAAGCAATGCGATCCAGGACGCGTGGGCAGGACCAGGGACGAAGCAGAACTCTGTCTGCAAACCCTGCAGCGCTGCGTGGATTTCATGAACCAGAACTTGAACGTTCGCAATGGAGTCAAAAGGTTTGTGGATTGCTGGTTGGCATTGCCGCAAGCAATGAGGAAAATCTATTCTTACCATGGCAAGCTGCGGCGCTCTTCAAGTCATCCCATGGATGATGCTGGCAACGCGGTCTACCTGATCTTCTGGCGGTTGTTTTTGCCTGAGGTTTTGCCACGTTACCACCTTGCAGATCTGGAGACAATTGGCGACTTGTGGGAAAGCATCTTTGGGTACGCCTACCTGAAGGGCATACATCCACAACAAGGTCTAGATTTGCCTTGTGGTCAATTAGCGCCAGACATGCTCCGCTTCATGCTTTTAATGACCTGGTGCATTCGAGCTGTCAGGGGGTTCTTGCCTACAGCAGCTATGATAAAACACGGAGAATATCATACTGTGATGGACTTCGTAGGGATGTGCAGACGCACTTCCGGCAATGCGCCTTGCCTGCACCAGGGCCTACACTCAACAAGACCACATGGCTTGGACCAGATTTTCTTTGAGAGCCACGAGCATGCGGAATTCCTTTCGAGGCGGAATCTTGTATAGGTATTTTTGATTTGTTTTGTTTTCTGAGTCTAAGGACTCAGAAGTGGAATTAAAGTGGCGGGGCGGTCAAGCCCTTCCGTCACTACTTTAAGCGAAAAGCCGCGAGATGGAAACAAATCTCACGCTGAATGAACCAGTCAGTTTGCTCCTGGGAGGTCTTATAGCGACAAAGGCCCAAGTGTGGAAAAAGATTGCTGGCAATTTTGTCACTGGTAAATTTGACAGGCAAGTTTTTGGGACGGTTTAGATCGATTGGGGTGTCTCTGTTGCTTTTGAATTCGGTGGATTATTTTCAAGGGTTGGTTTTAAATTTGGAGATGGACAGTAATTAATTCTGATTATAAGTTGAAAAGTTAAACTTCCCCTGTATCAATGAGAGTGTTGTTTGTTGCGTCGAACTGTAGCCACTGCAGCCTCTTGTCTCAAACTGAGTGTCACTGTGCCAAAAGGACACGCAGGCGGGGAATCGTCGTCGTTCGACCGAATTATAATAATAATTTAATTGAATAGCATCTAGTTACTGCTGGTCTACGGATCAGGCAGTCAGGCTAAGCTGTTGTCGAACAGGATCTACGGATCAGTCTATGGACTGGCTGCAGATGATCTACGGATCGTTTTAATGGTCTACGGATCAGGATTCATTGATCCACGGATCAATAGCCGCATGTCAAGTCTACGGACTTCTGACTGTCAATGAATCTGAGTCTAAGGACTTCAGTCAGTCGACTTGGTGTCCACGGACATCGGCTTAAATAATAATTCAAGTCCTCGGACAATAATGGTGCCCACGGACTCTTTGTCTACGGACAACTTCAGACCGCGCCCATTAAAATTATATAATATATAATAATTATTACTGTACTATATATTAAAATTAAAATTTAAATCCGCACGCACTTGCCTCAGGTCAGAATGCCGGCGGAGAAAGACGACAATGACAAGCGGCGAGACCGCAGCCGTGACCGCCGCAGACGTGAGCGGCGCCGACGACCGGAATCTTCGTCGCCAGACCGAGGTCGTCGTCGTAGTCGTCGTGGTGAAAGTGAGTCAACTGGCAGTAAACCAGTGCTCACTCCTGCTGCGAAAGCTGCGGCGCCGCCTCCTGTTGAACTTGCTAAGGCAGGCACTCCGGTTCCGGCTCAGGCCACTCCGGTCGCGGCTAAGGCCAGCATGCCGGTTCCTGCCGAGGCCGGCACGCCGGTACCTGCTGCTAAGCCTAAGGCCGGCACGCCGGTTCCTGTGGCTAATGCCGGCACGCCGGCTCCTGCTGCCGACGACTTCTACGAAGAAGAAGAAGAAGAGTCGGAGGAAACAAGTGACGTACATGTAGTACCCCCTGCCACTGGCCCATTGCCAGAACAAGCCAAAGCGCCACAAGCCAAAGCGCCACAGCCAGTGGTGACCCAGACTGGCAAACCGGCTGATGGCAGCGGCGGAGTTGTTGTGGTTACCACAGCAGTTAAGACTACGACTGCACGCAGTCCCCCGGAGCCAAAAAACCCGCCAAAGCCAGTAGACGACAAAGACAAGAAGTCGTCATTCTCAGACTGCGCTGTGTGTGGCCGCCGAGTTGGCGGAGGTCAAGCAGGCCTCAGTCAACACCGGCGTTCAGCGCATCATTTGGCCTGTTGGGTTTATTGGAGCCAGGGCCAGAAGAAACCCTGGCATGAATGTGAGGCGGACGGCCGTACTTGGTCGCGTATGCTGTGGTCACGAGACGAGGAGGGTCCTGCTGACGCTGAGGCGTTGGAAGGTAGTGGGACCGCGACCAAGAAAAAAAAAGAGAAAGAAGCTCCTCCACCACCAGTCAGAGCGGACCCGGACCGGGATCCGAGCCCAGACAAGGGTGGCGGCGGAGGCTCTGCCACCGGTGGCAGTGACCTCCTGTTACAGATGTGGCAAGCGACCTTGAAGCAGCTGGCTAACTAAGTGAGTAGGGCCAACTTAGTGTCTTACACCACAGTCCAGTAGTACAGTAGGCTTTGCAGTGAAGTTGTTCGACTGAAAATAGCAGTCAAGAATTAAAGAAACGACGATGACCATAAGGCCGAAGCGTGGAAAAAGATTGCTTGCAATTATTTGTTACAGGTAAATTTGACAGGTTCAGTTTATTTGGGATGTTTTTGAAGGTTGATATTGACTTACGACGAAGGTTGTTTTCCAACGACGACGACTTTAAAGTGTCCCGGGCTCAAAACTCATTGACTGAGACCAGCGCTTGCACGGTGGGGCTTTGGCAAGCCATGAGTTTGGTTGACGATTTGAAGAATTTCGAAGAAGCTACTACCTTGAGCTCACTGGCTGTGGACGCCATTGTCCCTTGGGATGATGTAACAGACAAACTGGATGACAATCCTGGTTTGTTGGCTCTGTTGGAAATTAGCCAAGCAGAGGTGGACCAAGTGTCAAACCTTTTACGAAAATTGTCCGACAAAGTGCATGATCGCAAGAGTGACCTGCTAAGGGTTCTGGACAGAGCCTTGCGTCCAACCCCTGCTGAGCGTCCTGGTGACGGTATGCGGGCAATGTGGGAAGCGGCTGAGGCAGCCCACCCTGGACCAGCGGTGCTGGAGAGCGTGCTGCTTCCTGGCCCTGCGCAGTCGTCCGAGGACGACGATGAAGCGTCCACCGGACCAATGCCTTGACATTGGTCTTGGTCATTCGAGGCTGGGTGGGACAGATTCAGTTTTGATGCCTACGGGCGCAAGTCGGCAGTGAGTCTACGGACAGTCTGGTCTACGGACTTGTTGTCTACGGACACAGTGACAAGACAAGTGAGTCTACGGACACTCTGGTCTACGGACTTTTAACAGTCGTCTACGGACACAGTGACAAGACAAGTGAGTCTACGGACACTCTGGTCTACGGACTTTTAACAGTTGTCTACGGACACAGTGACAAGACAAGTGAGTCTACGGACACACCTGCATGGGAGTCTACGGATTCCTTTTTGTCGCAGTCTACGGACAGCGCACAGATGATATAAATTATAGGGCACTCTGAGCGGCGATAGCCACTGACTATGTTGACTTAGCCGGCCGTTTTGACTGAAAAATGATTCTGCAGCTGGCATGGATTTGTTTTCTGAATGGTACATGTCGGTGACGTGAAAAATTGGCTTTTTTTGCTTTTATGTTTGCTCACAGTTCTGAAGCTGACTGAGTCTTGATAAATTTTAAAAAGAACTACAATGAATAAATTCGACTATAAATTTTGCATCTCAGTGTCATTGTCATTGTTTATTAATCCTTTTTGTTGAACGTCCTTGTATAGTCACGACGCTATGGACCAGTCTGGGGTGCTAAAGCATTTGGTTCCTGGAACCATTGTCGAGCAGCATGTGAAGACATGCAAGCTCGGACCAAAAAAGTGTGGCTTGTGTGGAGTCCATAAAGCGTGGTTGCTTTACCAGAAGCCTTGGCTTCGGGCAATCTTAGCGGACGGTCAAGTCAAACTTGGTTGCTCGATGTGCGCCCAAGCTGGTTGGGATGGCCCATGGGCAAGTTTCCAGCAAGCGTCAGGCATTGCGTTGAAATGTCATTGTCTGACTAGGCACGAGCAATCCAAAAGCCACCAGCAGGCGGCAGAAAGCGCTTCTGTGGAAGTGTTGGGTGCCCCCCCTGCGGAAGATTTCAAAAGTTGTCTGCAAGGAATGATCCAAGGGCAGTCTGCGAGACAAGGAGGGATGTCTTCGGACAAAAAAACCAGGATGCGGTTCGCATTGGCGGAAGCAATTTGCAGTCGGAACCGTAGGCTGTTGTCGGAAGCTCTTTGCCTGTCTTTAATGAGGGATGAACGGAAAGGAAAGCTTCTTGTTCGATTTCGAGCAGTGCTTTCTGATTTAACCACCATGAACGGTGTGTTCGGACTGCAAGATGTGCTGGGCTCGGCCGAAAGCATTGCTGCGGCAACTGCTGAAATAATGAAAAACTTCTGTCAACCGATGCGGCAGCCGCCAAGAGATTCTAAGGCCGGCGAGCAGGCAGTGGACCATGACCTTCTCCGGAAGATCCAAGACCGAGTCACCATTGTGGTGACTGATGCGGCGGCTGCCGAGCTCTTGGCTGGAGAGTTAGAGCGTGGTCGCAGATCATTTGCAAATGAGAACGGCCAGTCCAACCTGCTGCATGTCAAACTCATAGGCAGAGACGTGGCACATGCCAGCACGCGCTTGTTGAAGCGTCCTTTCCAAGTGATTGGAGCTCTCAAATCGATCATGACTGAATGGATCCACGGATCTGACAGTTTTGCGCAAAAGGTTCATCACAGCCATATTCTGAGTCAATGGTGGGCAAAAGCAGTGCAATGTCAAGAAGATTCAGACTTGGGATGCCAAGGCATTTCTTTGACAGCTGCAAAACATAGGTTCTCATCTTACTTCTTACCATTGTCACGAGTTACCCGAAACCTGCAAGCTGTTTTCAACGTCTGCGGACGTGTCCAAGCCATGCGGGGTGCAGAAGCAACTTGGGCCACGCAACTCTGTCGGAACTTTAGTTCCTTGAAAGCAGTTCTGCTGACAATGGCATGTGATGCTGCGGCAATCAGCAACGATTACTGTAGGCAAGTGGATCGAGAAGATGGCGATGTGGCGACTCTCAACAGTGGGGCGAACCATTTCATTTCCTCAGCTCGTGCTTTATTTGTTCAGCGCCAGGCGCTGACTTTGCCGACTTTCACGAAAGAGTTGCTGGAGAGAAAGAATCCGGTGACCATCCTGCAAGATGGTTTTGCTTTTGAAGTCAAAGTGACGCAGCAGGATCTAGACGCAGCATTTCAGCACATGGAGGCCGGTGGTTTTTGTATTATTAAATTGTAAGATATGCATCTTTTTTAGTTCTGACTGAATGACAATGACTTTGTTGAAATGAACTCGCAGGAATGGGTTTCACTTGCGGAAGAAGTGGTGGCGCATGAGTTTCCCAGCTGGCACCTCTTCGCTGCATTTGAAGTGTTTAATCTTGCCGGTGAAAGCCATCAAATCGGCGCGGACGTTCTTCGGAACTTGGAAAGGCTTGGACAAGCATTCGCAGTTTCCCCTGCGCGTCTCAAGGAGCAATATGCTCGCTTGAGGCCGATCGCTGCGGCGATCCGGGGACAGGGCGGTTTGTCAAACCGGGATGCGTGGAGGGAAGCCTTGCAACGCACGAGCGTTCGCCGGGGTGCTCAAAACAACAAATACGAGCACACGGAACTCAGAGAGGCGGTGGCAGCCTACCTCGGTTGGACAGCTGCAAGCAGTGGGGTGGAGCAGCTGTTCTCCAAGTTGAAAAGAAGTCCCGTGGAGCTGTCCAACTCTGCTGCAGACACAGACCGCAGAACTGCCATTGTCATGGGCGATGGGCAGCTGACAGCTGCAAGGGATGAGATCGTCACTGAAGCACGAAAGATATATGCTTCTATGTTGCATTCAGGCGCAGCCAGGCAACGGACACGCAAACGATTTGACTGTGGTAAAAAGGGTGGGGTCAAAGAAGGATCCTTCGCCCACTGGAATCGTTGTCGAAAGCAAGCTGTCACTGAAGCAGTGCAAAATTGCCAGACGCCGCCCCGGAAACCTTCTGAAGTTCAGACTGAGTCTGCAGTCAAGGAAATGGGGTTTCAAAGAAAGAATGCTTTGAAAAGAAAAGCAGAGGCTTTGGTTGATGGACATCTACTGGCAGACGAAATCACACAGGAGGTCCAGGACGAAGCAGCTGACAATCAGCGAGCCAAGAAGAGAAAAGAGTACGAGTTGGAGGGCAAGCTAACTTCAACCAAGCGAAGTACGAAGTGGGCCTGCGAAGCTCTCAGTGGCCCAGCCTGGTGTTGTCCGAAGTTAGGGAATAGCTTTCAGGAGGTGCAGCAGAAGCTCCAGGGACACGGAGTGGCCTCTTTGACTCAGGACAAATTACGACATTTTTTTTTTGAAAGAGATTCATTTTTAGATTGTAATTTCAGAATATTTAGTATTGATGTTTCTGTATGCAGGACCTGCGTCAGGCGAAGCTTTTGGTGGTGAGCGACTTTGCCAAGGTTGAAAGGAAGATTCGCTTCATGGCGGCGCTGAATGGCGCTGTTTTGCTGTCGTCTTCTGTGTTGCTGGGGAAAGGTGGAACAAAACTTGTCTACCATCCAGGCCAAGACTTGCAAATAGCTGTGTATGTGACAGAGGCCTTCAAAGCTGAGGACCCAGGCTTGACCGTGCTTCTTCGGGAAGCTTGCAATCGGGGTTGGCAAGCGGTGCTGCCTGAACAGCTCAAGGGGCGCGGCCGGAAGCCTAGTCTTTTTTTGCAGGGTGCAGGGGAGCGCACCCAGGGGTTTCACAACACAAACGTCAAGTGTTTTGAGTCAGCGGACTTTTTAAGATGGCTGACAACGACGTGTTTGAACAAAGAAATGAGTGCTCGAGTAAATCCACGGGCCTGAGGGGAAATGCGTGGGCAAAGAAAAAAAGTGAGTGCCAACCTATTTCAACTTCTGAATCATTTTGTCAAATCCTTAGACGACTAAAGTAATTTGACAATTCAATTCCGATGATGTCTGTGTCAAATGAAGTTTATGGCTCAAAGTCCTCTTAGTCTGTATATGCAATGACTAAGTCTAGTCCGAAGGCTTCGTTTGCCAGACCAAAGACAACTAGTCGTACGACAAACACAGTCACCAAATCTGACTTACGAGAGCAGCTGCTGCGTGTGAATGGCTTGGCTTCCACCTGGGAAAACCGCTTAGGCCCACATCAACAGAGTCGACCTAAGGTCATGAAGGTCGCATCTGACTGCTCGGGCTACGGCTCAGATCTGGTGGCTTACAGACTTCTCGGCTTACAAAAGCGTGTTCGGCCAGTCATGATGTCTGAAAATGACCCGCACAAGGTCGTTCTGTACAGAGCAGTGGCGCAAGTGTGCGGATTCAACCCGGAGGAGGCCAAGACAAGTGACATGTTTCTACGGAAACACGCAGACATGGCAGCATCAGATGTCTACATCGCAGGGTACCCATGCCCTTCTTATTCCAACCTAGGCAAGGGTGCTGGCGTGCAGGACCGCCGGGGCCTCTTGACATTAAAGGGTCTGGAGTATGTGGCGCTGCGGCGTCCGAAGCTTGTGGTTTTCGAACAAGTGAGTTCTATACTGCAGAAGAAGCATAGTCAAGTGTGGAATTATGTGCTGAAGACTTTGAAAACACTTGATTATGTTGTAGACTTTAAAGTGTGCGACACGAAACAATTCGCAGTGCCGCAGAGTGGGTCCAGGGTCTACTTGCTGGCCATCGCGGCAGAAGTTTGTCGAGATGGCACAGTTGCAGTGCCACAACCTAAGAATCCTGTTGATTTGCACTTCTTTCTGCGGAAAGATGTTGCGGGATCTGAGAAACTGGAATTGCCCAAGTATGAAAGATTGTTGGGACAGAAACTGTGGACCAAGGGTTATGTCTTGGACGTTGGCGCGTCAGAGGGATTTCAATCCGTAATGACGAACTGTTGTCCTTGTCTTACCAAGACACGCTTGGGTCAAGACGGTTACTACATTCCAAAGCTTCGTCGACGATTGTTGACCTCAGAGGCCGCTTCCTTACAAGGACTTCCTTCTCAAGTTCTCAATGCCATGCAATCCGCAGCAATTGAACATGATCTGCCGAGCAGAACAATCGAAAAAAGTCTTGGCGATGCCATGAGCATCAACGTACTGGCTAGTGTTGTCATGACTGGCTTGTGGAAGGCTGGGTTAGCCAGCAGCTTGAAAGGAAAGAAGGCTGGTGACACAGATTGGATGCTGGAAACAAATGGTGAGGTGGCTTTTCAAATTAGCGATAAGCTTTTTGCAAATACCATGTAAAAATCATGGTTTTAACGAAGTAGGCGCAACCGCAAAACGTCGCGGGCTTACGCGCTCTTGGCGTGTCCCGGCGATGTGTAAGGCCACTGTCTCAAATTGCCAAACGCCCAAACGGTAAAGTGTAGTGACCCTGGGGGGTTCCCAGGGTCCTTACACCCTTCTGGCGTATCCCGGGTCAGTGGAAGAAAGTCTCCAAATTTGCGGGCGTTACTGGCAGCAAAATCTGACACTCAGTTAAAACGAAACACACTATGCTTACACTTTCCTGGCGTATCCCGCGAAGGTGTAAGCGTACTGGGGGGTTCCCAGGGTCCTTACACCCCAGCGTTGTCTCTGCAACCGCTAAACGTCGATCCAGTGTTGTTTAGTGGTTTCTGGTTTTCTTGAAATGAAAACCTTTAATCCTAGTAAGCTTACACCGCCAAAACAAAAACTTTCGTAAATTTTGGATTCATGACTTTGTGTTGTTGCAGCAACTGTTTTGGCTCAGCCAGTGCAAGTTTTTGCCCCAGTCAGTGCAGGTTTTTCGGTTAGAAGCCATGACTGTAAGTGCAAAGGACATTCCCAACATTTCGAGTTGGAAACTCAACAAGTCGGAGCAGGCGGAACTGCAGGCTCGTATAAGTCAAGGAGAAGACGCCGCCGAGGCGAAGCGAGACATCCAAACACGGAAAGCTCTTGCCTGTGAAGAGCGAAAAAGGGCTGCGGCCGCTATCGCTTCCAAACCTGCTGCGGCAGACCCTAAGAAAAAAGCTGCTAAGGCTAAGGCCAAAGCAGTGGCTGACAAAGCGGAGGGAGTGTCAGACGCAGTCGGAACTGACCCCACGAACGCCGCGTACTACGCGGACATTGAAGCTGACTTGAAGACAATTTTGAAAGAGTTTCCGAACCTTGACAAGGAAATGCCGCTTGCTTTGAAAGACTCGGAGACGGATCGGACCAAGTCTGGTGTGCAAGAACCTTACAATGTGACAAAAGGGAAGAATGCCCTGTCGTTGCACGGTGTGTACCGTTGCTCGATTCCTTTGTTTTGGGTTCAGATTCTTGCGTCCCCGACGCCGGGAATTCCCATGTCTCGAAGAAGGGTGCAAGACATGGCTGCGTTTTATTTTCCTGAAGGCACGCCTCCAGTTCTTGACAGGGCGAATGGTGGAAGTCGCGGTCCACAAGGAATCTTTGACTGAGGAACCTCGCAACCTTCAAATGATTTCGCCAGAAGAAATCGTTCACTCCCTGGTGGCCGCGTGTGCGGACTCCATTCGGTGTCTTGGCTTGCATTGAATGTTTTGTAATTATTTCTCTAAGTCTATTTGAATTTATACCTTCCTTATCCGCGTGTGTTTTTGCTAGGTGCCAAGGCGAGCTCACGCCGGATGACTGGACCAAAAGAAAAGACAAGTGGCGAGCAGTTCTGCTCAGCATTCCGGCGTCTTTCCGGGATTTCAACGATCCTGAACAGCCTGATCAGGTTTGGGTGCAAGCTTTCAACCGCAGGCAGAGTGTGAAACAAGAACATGAAAGCATGAGCAGAACTGCCATGCAGATGGCCATCGAGATAGACCAATTCCGGACAATGGTGGAAGCACTCCCGGGCAGCAAAGGAAAGTTGCAAGCTTCGCAACTTCTGCAAGAATTTGTGGTCATGGGGCTCGCATCTGTGCACGGTGGAAAAAGAGAAGACGACAACGAAGGCAAGCTGACTGTCAACCTCATCAGTCAATGTTTGGCTGTGAAGAAAGGAATCTTGTCTTCTGAGCGAGCAGTCGAAATTTTGCTCGAAATGGAGAACTGCTACGGGACCCGTTCTCCTTTCCACCAGCTTTCCCGCCTCTACATTGTTTCAACGAAGCCCAGCACGAATCAAATGAGAGACTGGGTGATGGAGTCCCTTTGGGATTGGTTGTCCTATGACTTGTTGCAGCTTGGGGACATTTCCTACAGTTCTTTTGCTGGAACCAAGCACACCTGCGGGCTGGTGGCGCTCTTTGAAATCAAGAAGAAGGCATCGGAACATAACTTGTATTTTTTACATGACATTTAATTTAACTTAAACTTTTTAAATCTAGTTCTGATTACCTGCATCAAAGGTGTTGGACTACTTCTTCGACGTGTTGCTTCCCAAGAGTGGCATGATCGAAACCGATCGGCTGCTGCTGAAAGACAAGCTGGCACGTCACGACGTGTACAGGCAAAATTCAGGCGAAGGTGACATCAGCTGGATGGCGCACTTGCAAAAGTCAGCAATTCAAGCGTTTCAAGTCTTGGAGGCGGGCCAGCAGTCGTTGCATTCCTGTGATTCTTTTAAATTTCCTATGAATAATAATATGTTGTTATATTATATTACTCTCATTTCCATGCCATGTTCAATCTTGTCCATACGCGCGGGGCGGCAGGCACTGGTCTATGACAAGAAGTTCGACGGCTCTTTGAAACAAACAGCCAAGTCTGGCGGCGGCACTCCGGAAGCTGTTTTGGAATTTGAGGCTGTGAAAGACGAATGGGACAAAGTTTTGGCAACTTTGAGGAACGAAGAAGCGGAAAAAAAAGCAGCTTCTGAACTGGAAGCAGGAGCAGGTGAGTCTGCGCCCGAGGGCCTGGACGTTGAATTGGAACAAGTCAGAAAACCACCAAGCCAACACTCAGAAGGGTCTGATAAATATTGGCAAGCGGTGGCAAACCAAACGGTGAGAACGTATTGTTCCTTTTCGGTCGAGCCGAAGACTTTGGACGGAGTCATCAGCTTGGTGTCTGGAAGCCCTTTGAAAGACTTCCACGGAGAAACTGGCAAAAACTGTGTCATGACCCATTTGGACATGGACGGTTCAGAGGCCTTTTCTGCGGAAAAAATTTGTGGCCGAGGCTACCTTGTGCAAGAAGCTGCTCCACGGAGCAATGATTGCCAGGAATGCTCAGCGCAAAGGCGATGAGTCGGACTGCCCTGCAGACGGTGAAATTGTTTTCATCCACACGGGCTTTGAGAAATCAATGAAAGACGCAGAGAAATTGTTTCGCCCGGAAACAGCCCGCAAGGACGCGCCCATTGGCGCTGAGCAGAAAGAAGTGACTGTCATTTTTTCTGACAGTTCCATTCGCAGCCGCAAGCAGCGAGTCCGTGGCTCCTACACTTCGAAGTCCAACGCGTGCCTTTTTTCTTGCCAGCCTCTGTCAGCCATGGTGCCTGAAAAGCCGTACCCTGACTTCAGCGGACACAACATGGGTGACATCTTTGCCACAATTCCGGCTCTTCAGACTGGAAGACTTGTGGCACCTGAGCAGGACCGACGCTTTTTTTTCCATGATTTATTAATTTTTTTCCATGATTTATTAATTTCCAGGAAAGAGAAAGAGGAAGTCCTGTCCTCTGACCGCATTGTCGACCTCCCGGCAGACAGTGGAGCAGCCAAGAAAGAGAAAGTCAAGAACCAAGTCTCCAGCAGTGAGAGTGTCTTCAGCGCCATGGCTTTGCCTTGCTCCTTCTACCGGAGCTTTCTGAAAGCCAACTCAGTGAAAGCATTGTCGCTTGGCAACCTTTATTTTAATTCGACCATTATTTTTGTGTTTTGGGTCATTGCCTGAACGATTGCGACTTTCAGGTTTGACCTTTCCAGTGGACAAGGAGAGCTTGCAAAGGCTTGTGTGGCTGAAAGAGTCCCATACCATGGCCTCACTTTGAGTGAGTGCCATTCGGGAAAGTTGGAAATGATTCTGACCAACTTTGTTGTGACGCAGATGCAAACTGAAGGATCCACCTTCTATCGTGCTGAAGCGGTCACAGCAGTCGGAACAAGTGGAAGTGATTCCAACAAACGTTCCAGTGACGACTGCGGTCAGGACCAACGCCCGAAGGCTAAGGCCAAAGTCAAAAATACGGCCAAGGGAAAGCCTCAGCCGAAACCAAGACCTGAGCCTGCCAACGCGCAGGAGGAAGAGGCTGAAGGTGGTGACGGGAACGAGTCTCCAGTGCTGCCGTGGTAGCTGAGTTTCACATGTGTGTGGGCTGAAGGTAGCGACGGGAACGGGTATCCAGTGCTGCCGTGGTAGCCAAGTTTGTTTGCTCCCTGCTTCTAAGGAATTTTGGGTGTCCTGGAAACATGGTGACCAGTAAATCAGAGTCAAGAAACACACTTCCCCCTAAAACTTCAGTCGTTGTTGTTTTTTTGAAACCACTTCCAGGGCATTTTCTTTAAAGCAGACCGACAACACCCTCAGGTCAAGGATACGCAAGGTGTCTACGCGAAAAAGTGCGGCAAAGTTTTGACTTACTACTGATAAATTCTCCAATTAAATTATTGACAACATCACAGTCTAATTACCAGTAAATTCTTGGAAAAAATTGTTACCGAAACCATTTTTGAAATAAATCAGTCAAAGCTGTTTCACAACCAGGGACAGTCACACCTGAAACGTATACACGCTGCAGGCTCTAAGGCTCAAACACCTGACTCTAACTGAGCGAGGGCCAAGTTGTGGTCGTCGGACACTCCCAGGCGGGGGCCAAGTTCAACTAACAACCCAANCATATCGATATTTTGGTACCAAAATATCGATATTTTGGTTGATGTTTTTGCATACAAAAAATTGATCAAAATATCGATCTTAAACCTGAATATCGATACTCGATTTTCAAGATTGATTTTTTTCAATCCCCGATCCTTTGGGAATTATGATTAAACGCTGATTCACTGACTCACTGACATTTACCTGACAGATCGATCCACGGATCAGATTCTTGATCTACGGATCGCACGATAGAACATCTTCGGTTAGTCCAAGGACTATATACCTGCCATGATCTACGGATCGAGCTCTACGGATCCAACCAACGACGGTGGTCTACGGATCAACACGACGACGGATCTACGGATTCATAATTTATAATAGGTCCATGGACCGGACGACATGAACATGGTCTACGGATCATTATTACGACGACGACGATCTACGGATCAACAATTATTCCGCTTCTCTGGGTCCACGGACATCTTAAATTTTTTACTTGTTATTGAATATCCGGACGGTCAGTGTCAGTGAATCTGTTAATAATTTTCCTTTTGTCTGTCTTCACCATTGCCAGGCCATGGGCTCCGACGATGCTGAGGACAAGCACGACAACGACGAGGGCAAAGTGGAAAAAAAAAAGAAAAAGAAAGACAAAAAAGAGCGTGGCAAGCCGCGCTCTCGAAGCCGCAGTCGCGGACGAAGCCGTGCGCGGCGCACTGAGGCTAAGGCCCATAAAGCCGATCGTCGCCGTAGCAGCGTGCGGCGGTCAGCGTCTACAGTAGGCAGTTCTGGCGGCAAGGCGGTGCTGAAACCTGCCAGGGCCAATCCTGCTGAGGACACGTCTGGCGCTGCTTCCGGAAGTAAGTCAGCTACGGCTGAGACTGGGAAGGACGACGGTCCTGCCAAGGCAGAGTCGCCGAATCCTAAGTTGCCAATGACTCCGGAAGAGTTCGCTGCAAACCGAACCGTCGCCGCTGTTCGACAGGCTAAGCTGGAGGGCCGCCTGTACTCGACTCGGTGGGCTTCCGATGCTGACAGGCAGGCTGAGTTAAAGAAGCACGAAGAAGCTGAACGGCAGCAAGCTGCCACGAAGCACGGAAGCTACACTTGCGAAGTGTGCAGGAGACATGTTGGAGGTGGAGCTGCTGGCTCCTACCAACATAAAAGATCAGCCTACCACTTAGCCGCCTGGATTTACTGGAGGCGATCCGGCCAAAAAGACTGGCAAGAATGTGTTGCAGACGGAAAAGCGTGGGCGGCAATGCTCGTTGAAAAGAACGAAGAAGGCCCAGACGACGAGGATGTCAAAGACAATGTCAAGTCGACGTCAAAAACGACTCCGGTCACAAGTTTGCAGGGCAAGCCCGCAGACAACAAAAGTTTGCAGGGCAAGCCCGCAGACAACAAAAGTTTGCAGAGCAAGCCCGCAGAAAAAAAGAAGACGGCGTCTCCGGCACCAGTCCGGGCAGACCCCGAACGCCTGCGCCGGGATAAAGACCCTAACAATGACGGCGGTGCGGACGGTGGGGCGAGCGCGGGGTCTAAGTCTAGCGGTTCCAGGAGCCTGCTGCTACAAATGTGGGAGGCGACGCTCAAGGAGTTGCATAGTTAAATAGCAGACTCGCAGCAAGGTTCCCCAAAAAAAGGCGTCAAAAAAGGGTTTACGGTAAAAGTAACAACGTTGCCTTTGTTCTGTTTTTGTTGTTGTTGTTGTTGTTGTTGTTGTTGTTGTTGTTGTTGTTGTTGTTGTTGTTGTTGTTGTTGTTGTTGTTGTTGTTGTTGTTGTTGTTGTTGTTGTTGTTGTTGTTGTTGTTGTTGTTGTTGTTGTTGTTGTTGTTGTTGTTGTTGTTGTTGTTGTTGTTGTTGTTGTGTGTGTGTGTGTGTGTNACATAGTCGTCGTACTATTAATGATCATCATAATTAGTTTTTTATTATTAGAATATTCGGAGTAAAATCAAAAACATTGTTCGAACTTTTTTTTATAAAATGAGTTTTTCATGTACGGCCCAAGCCTTCAGAAAGAAATACTTGCGACTATGGCCTCTTCTTCGCCTAAAAATAATAGAGAATTTGCAGCCCAGAGTAGACCTGAGGGTCCGAAACGTTCCCACTCACCACAGCCGGAACTCAAGAGTGCTGAGGCACAGGCTTCAGAGCGCCCTCGGGCTAAAAAGAAAAGTGGCAAATCCAATTGGGGGCAAAGGAAAAAAAGCGGCAAGAAAGGTAAATCGAACTGGGCCTCTTTCAACTCGCAGCGCAAGATTTGCCACGGCAAGCAAAACGAAACAAAAGATTCCACGGCAGAATCTTTTAAAGACTCAGTTCATCAGAAGCCTTCTGGCCGTTTGGTGCAACGAGCAGTTCGGGCGGAGAGCCCGCTGCCACCAAAAACACAAGGTGTTCAAACAGAACCCAATTTTTTCCTTCTTACAGATTTGAAGCTGCCAGACACAGCATTTGAAAATGCCGAGTCCGAGATAGGAAGCTTTTTGGATGACCAAGAGGAACAAATTTTTCATGACGATCTTAGTAGTGAAGACGGCTTTTGGAGCCCAAAAGCATATTCCATATAATGTGATCAGAACCTCGCGCGTCCTTCGGAGCGCGCGCGCGTCCCCAAGTATACTTGTATATAACGTTTAACTTAAACTACAATGCTTCGACTTTAAGAGGAAAAAAGGCCGGCAAAAGATGCCTGGGCACTGTTTTGGCATTACTGTCTTTGAGTTTTACTGTCTTTGAGTTTTGTGAGTTGATTCTCTAGCATGTAGCGGTATTTTGGCTCCTCTGCTGACTATTATTGCTTTGGTGAACTTCGAACGGCTGAAATGTTGTCAAGCGGCAGACTGGAAGTCCAAAAATTGGAAGACCTGAACTGGCTTTGCCATAGCATCCGAGAGGCAGGTCATGCCGGGGAGGAAGTCGATGATTTCCTGACTGAAAACCCTGACATGATGCAGGAACTGGAAGTGGACCGTTCTAAACTGACTGCAACGGCGGCCTTCTTGATCAGCTTGAGCAATCGGGCTAAGACACTGAAAGCTGCGGCTACAGACCAGCTTGCCCAAAAATTGACCGAAGGGAGCCAGCAGACCCTTGGTGGAGGCCAAAGTAGCAACGAACAGGTCAACACTCAAGCCGCACCGGCAAAAGCCAAGGCTTTGTTATGCAAGGCGCCGCCAACAGAACAGGTCTACACTCAAGCCGCACAGGCAAAAGCCAAGGCTGGGTTTTTATGCAAGGCGCCGCCAACACAACTGGTCAACACTCTTAAAGCCAAGGCTTTGTTATTATGCAAGGCGCCGCCCACACAACATGTCAACACTCCAGGCGCACCGACAAAAGCCAAGGCTTTATTGTTGTGCAAGGCGCCGCCAGCACAACGTCTTCTCACTTATGTGGGGCCCGGGATTCCGCATTCATCGAACGCGGTTTGAATCTGCAGGTTCCTTTGCAAATGTAGGGGCCTCTGCTAGACTGGCAGCACACTGTCTTCCATGTTTAAAAAAAGGCGTACGAAGAGAGGGCAATGGTCAAAGTCACAACTTGATATGTTCACCTCTTAAATACTTACTACAGAAGTAACCAAATTAATTTTAAATGGGGGATTCCAGGGACTAACTTAGCAATGACACATGAGGACTTTGACAAGACGCAGCAAGTGGCTCAAACAACTACGGCGCCACGCTAAGTCGGAGACGCTGGGCAGGTGGGGTTTGTCGGGTTGGTCCTTAATTTTAAAATTTACAGCGACATGGTCCACGGATCTTGACACTGACGACGATGGTCCACGGAGCATTGTCATGAACGATGTCTACGGACAATGATGGGAAATTGGTCCACGGACCAGATTATTATTATTACTGTCCACGGACATTCAATTTAATTCGGTCCACGGATCGAATTAATTAAATTGTCTACGGACAAATTACAGTTCGGTCCACGGATCGATTGTCTACGGACAAATTAGATTTAAAGTTCGGTCCACGGATCAAATTTTTTAAATTTCAAACTTATTTAAAGAATTATTTTTCATTTTAATAATCAATCCCTGCCCCACCACTGCCTCAGGTGAAGTAATGCCTTCGTCCGCAGAACGAAAGAAGAAAGATGACAAGGAGCACAGCCGTGGCCGCAAAGAATCTCGAGACCGTCGGCGGCGTAGCCGCAGCAGAGGACGACGCAGCGACAGGCGCCGCCGTCGCTCGTCGTCGCGACAAAACAAAGACCACGGTCAAAACCCTGCAGCTGAGGCTGCAGCGCCAGGCAAGCCTGTTCTGACACCAGCAGCAGCGCCTGCTGAAAGCCCGGCAGCACCTGCCCCTCTGACAACCGGTGCCGGGGAGTCAGGAAAAGCCCCAGCGGGCCAAGTTTCTCAAGAGTATTATGAGGAAGGAGTTGAATCAGAGTCCAAAGAATCGGACGCTGAGATTCCGGACCCTGGTCCGGTTCAAGTTGGTTTGACCACCGCACGCGGCAGTGGACCTGCAGCGCCAAAGGCTGGACAGATTGCTGCTGTCACGCCAACACTTACTAAGCCACGAGGTCCAAGTCCAGGGACTGAGCGTGCCAGGCAAAGGTCGGCCTCTGTTATTTCGAGCTCGACGAACGCAGATAAGCACAGCCGATACACCTGCCAGGTGTGTGGAAGGCAAGTGGGTGGAGGTGATGCTGGTGCGTACCAGCATAAAAGGTCAGCTTTCCACCTCGCTTCCTGGGTGTACTGGCAGCAAAATGAAAAGAAAGCCTGGAAGGAGTGCGTCACTGACGGCGCAAGATGGGCGAAAATGCTGTCAGAAGAAGGCAAGGCCGGCCCAGAAGACAGTGAAGCTGTTGGACTGGCAAAGAAAGATGAGACCAGGACCACCCCCTGTAGTAAGAGCGGACCCACACCGCCGGCAATGGAAAGACCAAGACCCAGAGGGCGGGTCGGGCTCCACCTCATCGTCCAAGGACGGGGGTGGCAATCTGCTCCTACAGATGTGGCAGGCCACACTCAAGGAGTTATCGTCTTCCAACTGAATTTATGCCAAAAACAAAAGACCAGGACCAAGGTCCAGGTTTCCAAAAAACAAGACACCAGGACCAAGGTCCAGGTCTCCAAAAAATACGACCCGCTTAGTGAGACGCAGCCTGGCTGGTACCAAGACTAGCCTTTGCAGACTGTAAACTAGCGCAGCGCAGTAGCACTTGGTCCTTGTCTTCGCAAAAAATGGAGCGCAAAATTGGGCGGGAGGTGAAGTTCAAGAGGATAACATGAATTTGACATGATGTTGGATAAAGGAAACCACCAAAAATAACAGAAGGTGACACCCCAAAAGCAACAGGGACACCCCAAAAAGTAACAGCAACCCAAAATAGCAACCAAATGATGACCCCAAAAGCACCAAAAGCAACAAAAAATAACAAATGGCAACAAAAAGTAACAAAAGACACCCCAAAAAGCAACCAAGCAACCACTAAACAACGCCAAGTCCAGTCTATTTTTTTCTAAGAGAGAACCCCACAGGTAAACCTGTTTGGGGAACTAATAATAATGATATGTCTGCGTATGTAATTGTATGTGCAATAGGTATATTTAAAAGCATATTATAGGAGGTAGTATGCTAATCCTCTTGGCTACTGCAACCTGAGTCAAGGTACAACGGGTTCACAGGTTTTCTACATTCCCTGGAGTTGCTTGGAAGGTTGTGTTGTTTGCCTTGCAAGATTTCCCCATGTTGTTTTGTCCGTCATGTCAATGACAAACCTTTCTGTTTTATGAGCGATCCTAAAAGAAACACCTTGTCAGAAAAAACTTAGGTGGGTATGTTTCAAACTTTGGCACCCCAAAAAAAGGCGGTCAAAAAACACCCAGCTCTCAACCGCTCTAATCTCAGCTTCAGCATAGTTTGCAGGTCCCACATGTCCATTTGTCCATGACATCATCGTACATCATAGTGTTGATTGTTGATACAGTACCTATACCAGTGAACCCATGGAATGGTCCTATGAACTCCAACTCTTGCACTAAAGACCTTCGAAGTTGTTCACTGAATCAAATGCATACGTTTCACCCGCCCACTCTGGACAAGGTTCTTGGTAGCTCCTTGTGCCACTGTCTAGCTTTGTTTTGTGGAAAATCCTGACAATGGTGATGACCTTGTGCCCTGTTTTGTGATGGCCCTCACTGAGGATCCAAACCCGCTCTGGCCGAGATTTCGCGGCTCTGGGCGCAGGCTGATTTCAGTGAGGATTTTTTTTCGAAGCCGCATTATCCTTCTTTCTGTCTCTAACTATCCGAAGGTTAGTGATGCACATTTGAAATTGATTTGAAACTCACTCCGCTGCTTGTTGATGTGGTATGGAAAGAGAAGTCACAACAAAAAAGTTCACCAAATAACAGCAAGTGATGAAGAGCCTGGAGGTGTGATGCATGAGACCTTTGATCAACACGATAGTGAAATCTGATCGGTGGATGGTTCTTCAAGTTCAGTCATGTGCACGTGCTGTGACTGCAACTCATGTTGTCATGGGAGAACAGTGCCAGAAAGTCCGTTGAAAGCAAAACAGAGCCACGGAGATCACAAAGAAATCGATGAACATAAGCTTGCCGGCTTGCCGGCTTGCCAATATCATCCAACAGTCTGAAGTACAGGAATAGCAAGAACATGGAAAGAACCCAACGACAAATGAAACCAGTGCAATTTTGTATGTTTGTAAATCCTGTCCTCACCAATATCAAACGCTTCTCGTACATACTGGTCATAGTCTCAAACTCTCACACCTATGGGACAAACCAAATCTTTTCCAATCCCACAGAATATGCCCTGCAGTTACATGAACCACATGTGATTGGAACAAGTCTTTATAATGCTTTCCTAATTTGCATACTTCTCATGGTTTTACACTTCAATCTCTGAGTAGCAAAACGTCAGCAACATTCACGCAACATGGAGTTCCCTCCCAGCATAACCATTGTTTCTTGTCCACGTCCGGTTTTCAGCCAGGAAGGCTATCAGTGGAAAGGCCTCAAACAACTCCGAAGTATGCGGTTTTGCGACTCAACGAGTCTGCACAACAGCTGAAGTCACAAGTCTCATATCTGCAAACTCTCAGAAATCACGTCCGGAAAGATTGCATGAGTTCAACGCCCATTCAACAGCAAATGAGAAGCGCAGTTCAATGAACTGCCACCCCTCTTTGGGGATGAAGTATTGGGCCAAGCTTCTGTGTTTCTTCTACATGCCTTACCACTTCAAAACACCACACAAAGCAGCACAAACCACAAGAAAGCCGAAACGGACAATCTTATTGGAACAAAATTTCAGTGTTGACATCAAAACATGATCCACCGTTTGCGTCACAATGACAAGAGCCTGTTCGCAGAGACTGGTGCAGGGAGACCCTTGAACTTCAGCCCTCCCAAAGAGGAGACAAATGGAGAGGAAGTCAGGCAAATGCACAGCTCAAGCCCATAGTTGTTCACGCTACGAAGGAGTGGATTTCAGAAGCCGTCGTCGGCATCGTTGCCTTCGCTTCTGTATCCTCCAGATCATTGGACAAAGATCCCAGCTGGACTCCATGCGGTCGCAGTTCTTATGGGACATGTTGAATATGGCCAATGCACCTCTCCAAGTTGCACGTGCCAAGGAAAACATGGAAAACATCATAGAGGAACTACACTCGGGACCTTGACACATGGAATTGCTGAAAGACTGCACACAGGGCAGTCTGGTCCCATTGGCCCAATCAGCAAAGGATTTTAACAAACTGCTGCGGGATCTCTCGGGAAATTGAATGGTGAAAGGTGCAAAACTCGAATTCCACCCAAATATTAAGCTGCGTCATGTGTATAAAGCAATTTTCTTCTCTCACCAAGGCGGTTCATGGCACTGCTTGAAATACGTTTGCAGCAGGGTTGCAATTGTTGTGCAGCCGCCTGGGGTGTAGAGATTTGAGCAATGGAAGAACAGTAGTGGCACCATGCTTTTTCAACTTCAACAGTCGCACTCGTGCCATTGGAAAGACAAGTGGCTTCCAAAACACGCAAGACTATCACTGCAAATTGGCTGGCTTTCAACTGGAGAAGTACGTTACTGCTGGCCATGGAATTTCAAATCAACCATCAAAAAAGCGGAATTCTCCTTGCACAGCAGACCTGGATTGCTTTTTGCATACTTGAGTAGCAAATTGATTGCGGTGGTCCAATCGCCTTCCAAAAAGCTTCTGAAATTACGACTCTAGACTCTACCTTTATGAGGGTCTGCGCAGCAACACAGCAGCCGCCGTCTTCTGCTAGGCTGCCGAGTTCAATGTCGAAAGTCAATTAGGAACAAGTTCCACGCTCCGTTTGCTCCTAAACAGCGATGGCTACCTACAACGTCGCAGCTTCACTTTCCATTGCATCTAAAATCAGTTCAGATGATGGTTGCAGCCGGCTTTGCCCTATCCAGAGCTCTAGTCTCAAATGGACCTGAGCAATTTGGCACCTGGCCGCTATGACTTCAAACGTGAAACCAGTGCAATTGGCAAGACTAGGGTGGCTCCCAAGACAAGCAAAGCTGCTGCTGGCCTGGTGGTTTGCACCTCGAAAGCTAAGGTTCCCAAGCACAAACCTGGATCGCCTTGGGAAAACTGGTGGCTGCCTACAACTTCGCAGCTTCACTGGTTTGCACTGTACAATCTCTATTTCGAACGTTTAGACCACGGCAGAGACTTGCAGTCCCAAACTTGTACTTCTTGCACAGCCACCTTTGCTGCAAAGATCTCGTAAATGGGCAAAATAACAAGCAGGGCATGGAAGAACAGTGGTGGCAACTTGCCAGTACAACTTCAACGGTGTAAATCGTCCGAGTGCCAAGATAAGGGTATATAACTTCCAAGACAAGCAAGACTATCCCTGCATGGTGACCGCATAAATTGGCCATGATATGTCAAATCAACAAACATAAAAGCCAGACCTTCCCCAACACAAAACTGAATCTACTTGGGAAAACTGGTGGCCACCTACAACTTCGCAGCTTCACTGGTTTGCATTGTACAATCTCTGTTTCGAACGTTTAGACCATGGCAGAAACTTGCAGTCCCAAACTTGTACTTCTTGCACAGCCACCTTTGCTGTAAAGATCTGGTAAATGGGCAAAATAACTAAATGGGCAAAATAACAAGCAGGGCATGGAAGAACAGTGGTGGCACCTTGCCCAGTACAACTTCCATAGTGGAACCCTTGCGAATGGCAAGACTAGGATAAATCCCAAGGTGGACAAAACTGCAACTGGCCATGAAATGTCAAATCAACAATCAGAAAAGCAGACCTTCCCAAGCACAACACAAAACTGGATTGTTTTCGGATCACTGGTGGTCACCTACAACTTCGCAGCTTCACTGTTTTGCACTGTACAATCTCTATTTAAACCATTTTAGACCCTGCTATCTGTTAGCAGTCCCAAAGTTGGGATTCTTGTACAGCTGCCTTTGCTGTGGAGATCTGGGCCCAAATGAATCAAATTGCAAGCACAGTTTGGAAAAACATTTTTGGCTCCTTGCTTTCACAACTTCAACAGACGCACTCGTGCAGTTGGCAAGACTAGGGTGGCTCCCAAGACAAGCAAATCTGCAGCCACTGTAAGGTTTCTGGCGTCCAACTCTGGAAATCACTGGCCATGAAATGTCAAATCAACAATCAGAAAAGCAGAGCCTCCCCAACTCAAACCTGGATCGCCTTGGGAAAACTGGTGGCTAGCTACAACTTCGCAGCTTCACTTTTTTGCACTACACAAACTCCCTTTAGGACCAGGTTCGACGATGGCAGCTTGTAACTAGATATCCCAAAGTTGTGATTCTTGGGCAGCTGCCTTTGCTGTAGAGACCTGGGCTGATTTGGGCTAAATAACAAGCACAGCTTGAAAGAACAGTAGCGGCACCTTGCCAGTACAACTTCAACAGACGCACCCTTGCGATTGGCAAGACTAGGGCGAACTGGAAATATATTCCACTGGCCATGAAATGTCAAATCAACAATCAGAAAAGCAAAGTCTTCCCCAAACAAGACACAAAACTGGATTGTTTTCGGATCCCTGGTGGTCACCTACAACTTCTCAGCTTCACTTTGGTGCACTGCAGAATCTCCGGTTAGGACCATTTTAGACAATGCTGGCTGGTGGCAGTCCCAGAGTTGTGATTCTTGCACAGTCGCGTTACTTGGAAGAACAGTAGTGGCATCTTGCCACGACAACTTCAACAGCGGAACCCTTGCGAATGGCAAGACTAGGATGGTTCGGAAGGCGGGCAAAACTACCACTGTATGGTTTCTGGTATCGAACTGGAAAACTATGCCACTGGCCACGAAATGTCAAATCAACAATGTTAAAGCAAGATCTTCCCCAGCACAAACCTGGATCGCCTTGGGAAAACTGATGGCTACCTAGAACTTCGCAGCTTCACCTTTTTCGCACTACAACAGCTCTACTCAGGACCATTTTAGACTCTGCTATCCAAGACTTAAGAATTCATTTGCTGAAAAAGTCCTCAATTGTCCAACTACTGATGTGGACTTCAAGCAACTGCTTTCTCAGAGGCAGTCCAACGGCGTTATTACAGCCTCTCAAGCTGCATGCAACATACTCAGGAGTGAAGCTTTCAAGCGAGACGAGGATGGCAGCCAGTGCAGTGAAGCCTTGGGCTCAGAGCAAACTGAGCCATCAAAAACCAAACTGAGCCATGACATCCGTATTGGCTTATTGAATCTGTAGGCTGTTTGCTCTTCCTTGGTCACTACTCGTGGATACATCAGACTACCATTACCTGACTTCAAGTTTGACCACCGGATTTCGTGTCCTTTCTTGGTGGGTGAAAATTCCCAGTTCTCCAGGGTGAACCCGTTCTTTCTTCTTTTGCGTGGCATGCGACGTGTTCATGTGACGTGGCAAGAGCATTTCAATCCTTCCCAATTTGGCATGGCTTGGTCACGGTGGTCTATGGCATGGCCCCTCTGCCTACATGGCTCGGCAGGCACACTTGGGGCTCCCATTTCCTTAACCATTTAGCTCTTCGGTGGATAGCGTGGAAGAGCTTGTGAGCTGATATGGGAGTCAATCTGGTATCCTTGCACAAGGAGTGCTGAGTAGCAATTGTGCATTGGGTAACCTTGATTAAATTTTTTGTAATTCTGCTGGCTCGGTGAACTGTTGTCACTGGAAACAACTTCAAACCACTTTTTTTAGTCTCCACCTGTTTGTCCTGGTTGTTTTGCTCCTCCACGTTTTGGGTGCTATTGGGCCCCTCTCAAGCCATCGTTTGTGCATCTTTGGGATATTGGCTTCGTACTCGTACTATGACTGGCACAGAAATTGACGATTTTGGTATCTGGTTGCATCTTTGTACCTCGAAGACATGCCGGACGTCAACTAACCTGACTTCCATGTGCGACTTTTTTGGGGTCTCTGACCTGCTTTGAGGTCCATCTAGGAGCAAGGATTGCCATGTGATCCATTGGGCTAGTCTCCGGGTTTGTAAGGCGGCTGTTTTGGCGGCCAACACGTTGGTAAATGGTGAGCCCTCAAAGTGGGCCGGGCTGCCATCTTTCCAAAGCCTTGTTTTGCCGCAAGAAACCAAAAATTGACCCACCTACCTGTGGTGGAGTTGTCGTTCTGGAACCGACAGTGGCTCATCTCTCGTTCGGAAATAGGCAGTCCGAAAGGCGTTTCATGGCGATTCGTGCAGGAAAAAAAACTCCCCAATGGGTCTTCCAAGTCTTTTCATGTTTACTGCCAGACTCATTGGCATACCAAGCAATCTTGTTTTTTTCGCAAAATCTCTGCCTACATCTTGAGAAAGCATAGGCAGATTGCCGCACAAGGCTTGAGATTTGCACAACAGATTCAGCAGAATAGTTGGATGTGATGTAAGCTCCCTTGACACAAAATTTGTTAGTTTCAACAGTCTAGAGATTGTCGGAAGGAAGTGGAAGTTGTGATGTCGGACAAGTGAGCGTAGTCCTTTTCTTGCAGCCCTTCCGCTCGACCCATCATTGGAATGGCGGAATGCTCACTCTTAGCTGCCGACACTACTGATTTCACATGCAAAATGCGACTCAATATTTCAGTTGCTAGATATCTATGGAATGTGTGGTGTCTGCAGCTTGGTCTTCTGTGGTATCATGGGTGCAGCCAAGGTTGTAGAAGCTCCTGCACAAGATCAACGTCTCAGGCTGACAAGGGGGAATTACCTGAGCAGAACCTCCAGCATGAAGTAGTCTGCGTTTTATGTCGGAAGATAATATGACAAATTATCATCTAAATCTTATCATTTCAGAAGCCTGAAGACCTACGCAGCTTTTAGCAGGGTCCCAAAGCAACTGCCAAGAACGGTCTCCTCGCTTGTTGTTTTTGGGGAGGTCGGGGAGATGAGAATTTCCCCCTGTTTTATTTTGATAATATACTGCAAGCCGATCTGTTGCTCTTCGATGTCCAGTTTTTTCAGGTCCATGCATTTTTGTTGAAAGGCGATGAGGTTATCCTGTCTAATTAGTTGGGATTTACAGAATTTCATTTTGATCAAAATTTCATGAAATTTCATCACTCTCCTTTTCGATAGTTCAATGACTCAATACCCCAAAGGAGCTAACATACATAGACATGGGAC
This sequence comes from Breviolum minutum Mf 1.05b.01, assembly GCA_000507305.1. Lineage (NCBI taxonomy): Eukaryota > Dinophyceae > Suessiales > Symbiodiniaceae > Breviolum > Breviolum minutum. The sequence continues at coordinate 96,787 of DF240138.1, forward strand.
GCTTGATAGACTTGGATATTCAGAAAGGAGTGTTTTCCGCAAAGTGGAACTGGAGAAAAGGTGGTAATAAAATTGTATACATCCCATTCTCTTGGACGATGAATTCAGTAGACAACAAATTTTTGAACGATGTATCCCATCTCAAGTCAGAGCTGCCACAATGTCAGACTCTCAGTCCCCATCCGTCCTCATCCTCCACAACCTCAGCTTCCTCAGTTTCACTCCTGCAAGTCAACCGGGATTTTACTGAAGTTTTGGTGAGGAAAATATTTGAATACAAGCACTGGCTGATAGCACCTAGAATAGCCTCGGGGTCGGTGGCAACTCTTCATCTTGGATCTCACAGTCTAGCATCCCTCTGTTGCTAAGCTCACCATTGGGAGGCACTTCACTAAGCAGCCAGTGAATCAATGGATGGGTCTTGACACCAGTCTAACTTCCGTCTCATGTTGCTTGGGCATGATTTTCCATGTTTTTGTACTTACAACAGCTTAAATATGACGCTGTTTCTGAACGTCAGAACGAAACATGCCAACACAAGCAAACCCGTGAGGTGAAAAAATCCGAAGGCAACATAAGACATTGGACTTGGGTCATATCACCATACCACCGTACCACCATTCCAAAGGATTGTCATAAGAACACACAAAAAGTGTGAGTTTGGCTCAAAATATCTCAATAGGATTGACTTCACAACAGATACAAATCAACTTCATCAACTCTGCTATCCCTTATGAAATCCAACCCGAGCTGCAGAACAAGCAAGTTCTTTTTAAAAAAACGATTCCCGCGCCTCTGACACCTCCTGTAAGGAAAAGGTATCCGAGGCGGAACCGAGCTGGGATTTTCTAGCACCTAAGCTGATTTCACCAGCCATGGTTGGATCGCTTCCAATGATCGGAGTGGGTCTGTTTGATTGAACCACCACCAGTTTTTGCAGCGATGAAAGATAATGACAGACCAAGCAAATTATAGATGGTGACTGATACAAATGAGAATGTATGTGGGATGGTGAATCTCCAACTACACCTTTTGAAAAGAATTCGTGCGTAGTGTGCTTTGATGCTTCAATGCTTTACAATACACATTTCGGGTTCCTCAAAGATCACGGGACGCTCTGGGCAAAAAGACTCTGTGACAAGGTTGTAAATATTCTAATGTTCTCCCAAGAATCTTTAGAAATTTGTCCCTGGTAAGGAAACGTTTCGGATTCCTGCCCTTGAGGTCACAAACAGCGAATGATCAGCAAGGAAGCTCCCTGACCTTAAGAAATCCATTCTCAAGTGCAGACTTAGCAAATGCTGTGAGTTTTTCGGGATGGTGACATCATCAATTTGCCATCAAATATGAAAAATTGGAAGTTAAGCATGGGGCCCTAGAAGAGAAGCCAATTTTTCAGCCCAACCACACAAGCGAGCATCTGAGGAAACCACCATTGAATCAGGGGCAGCAAATAAAAATGCAGCATGTATAGAGATATGTTTAGTAAAACATAATGACAGTAACACTGATATGAATAACAATATCAAAAACATTTTTTGAATGATATGTCTGCGTATGCAATTACATGTATAATAGGTATATTTAAAGGCATATTATGGGAGGTAGTATGCTAATCCTCTTGGCTACTGCAACCCTGAGTCAAGGTACACCGGGGTTCACAGGTTTCATACATTCCCTGGAGTTGCTTGGAGGGTTGTTTTGTCCGTCATTTTCTCTTTTAAGCGATCCTAAAAAAAGACCATATGAGAAGAAACCAATCTGAGTATGTTTCAAACTTTACCAGCCAAAAAAAAACAGTCAATAAACACCCAGCTCTCAACCGCTCTAATTTCAGCTTCAGCATACTTTGCAGGTCCCCCATGTCCAATTGTCCATGACATCGTACATCATAGTGTTGATTGTTGATATCTATACTATACCAGTGAACCCATGGAATGGTCCTATGAACTCCAACTCTTGCACTAAAGACCTTCGAAGTTGTTCACTGAATCAAATGCATACTTTTCACCCGCCCACTCTGGACACGGTTCTTGGTAGCTCCTTGTGCCACTGTCTAGCTTTGTTTTGTGGAAAATCCTGACAATGGTGATGACCTTGTGCCCGTTTTTGTGATGGCCCTCACTGAGGATCCAAACCCGCTCTGGCCGAGATTTCGCGGCGGCTCTGGGCGCAGGCTGATTTCAGTGCGCGGATTTTTTCTCGAAGCCGCGCGGCGTCAAAATCAACCTTTTCCCTCCACCAGTGATGTCCTTCTTTCTGTCTCTAACTATCCGAAGGTTAGTGATTCACATCTGAAATTAATTTGCAACTCACTCCGCTGCTTGTTGATGTGGTATGGAAAGAGAAGTCACGACAAAAAAGTTCACCAAATAACAGCAAGTGATGAAGAGCCTGGAGGTGTGATGCATGAGACCTTTGATCAACAGGATAGTGAAATCTGATCGGTGGATAGTTCTTCAAGTTCAGTCATGTGCACGTGCTGTGACTGCAACTCATGTTGTCATGGGAGAACAGTGCCAGAAAGTCCGCTGAAAGCAAAAAAGAGCCATGGAGATCACAAAGAAATCGATGAACATAAGCTTGCCGGCTTGCCAATATCATCCAACAGTCTGAAGTACAGGAATAGCAAGAACATGGAAAGAACCCAACGACAAATGAAACCAATGGTGCAATTTTGTATGTTTGTGAATCCTGTCCTCACCAATATCAACACTTCTGGTACATACTGGTCATAGTCTCAAACTCTCACACCTATGGGACAAACCAAATCTTTTCCAATCCCACAGAATATGCCCTGCAGTTTCATGAACCACATGTCCTTCGAACAATTCTGTAATACTTTCCTAATTTGCATACTTCTCATGGTTTTACACTTCAATCTCTGAGTAGCAAAACGTCAGCGACGTTCACGTAACATGGAGTTCCCTCCCAGCATAACCGTTATTTTTCGTCGACCTCCGGTTTTAGGCTATCGGTGGAACTTCCGAAGTATGCACATGCGATTCAACGAGTCTGCACAATAGCTGAAGTCTCATATCTGCAAACTCTCAGAAATCACGTCCAAAAGGATTAAGATTGCGTGAGTTCAACACCCATTCAACAGCAAATGAGAAGCGCAGTTCAATGAACTGCCACCCCTCTTTGGGGATGAAGTATTGGGCCAAGCTTCTATGTGTTTCTTCTACATGCCTTACCACTTCACAACACCACGCAAAGCAGCACAAACCACAAGAAAGCCGAAACGGACAATCTTATTGGAACAAAATTTCGGTGTTGACATCAAAACATGATCCACCGTTTGCGTCACAATGACAAGAGCCTGTTCACAGAGACTGGTGCAAGGAGACCCTTGCACTTCAGCCCTCCCAAAGAGGAGACAAATCGAGGGGAAGTCAGCCAAATGCACGGGCTCATGCCCATAATTGTTCACACTGTGAATGAGTGGATTTCAGAAGCCGTCGTCGGCATCGTTGTCTTCGCTTCTGTGTCCTCCAGATCATTGGACAAAGATCCCAGCTGGACTCCATGCGGTCGCAGTTCTTATGGGACATGTTGGATATGGCCAATGCACCTCTCCAAGTTGCACGTGCCAAGGAAAACATGGAAAACATCATAGAGGAACTACACTCGTGACCTTGACACATGGAATTGTTGAAAGACTGCTCACAGGGCAGTCTGGTCCCATTGGCCCAATCAGCAAAGGATTTTAACAAACTGCTGCGGGATCTCTCGGGAAATTGAATGGTGAAAGGTGCAAAACTCGAATTCCACCCAAATATTAAGCTGCGTCATGTGTATAAAGCAATTTTCTTCTCTCACCAAGGCGGTTCATGGCACTGCTTGAAATACATTTGCAGCAGGGTTGCAATTGTTGTGCAGCCGCCTGGGGTGTAGAGATTTGAGCAATGGAAGAACAGTAGTGGCACCATGCTTTTTCAACTTCAACAGTCGCACTCGTGCCATTGGAAAGACAAGTGGCTTCCAAAACACGCAAGACTATCACTGAAAATTGGCTGGCTTTCAACTAGAGAAGTACGTTACTGCTGGCCATGGAATTTCAAATCAACGATCAGAAAAGCAGAGCTCTCCTCACACAGCAGACCTGGATTGCTTTTTGCATACTTGAGTAGCAAATTGATTGGGGTGGTCCAATCGCCTTCCAAAAAGCTTCTGAAATTACGACTCTAGACTCTACCTTTATGAGGGTCTGCGCAGCAACACAGCAGCCGCCGTCTTCTGCTAGGCTGCCGAGTTCAATGTCGAAAGTCAAGTAGGAACAAGTTCCATGCTCCGTTTGCTCCTAAACAGCGATGGCTACCTACAACTTCGCAGCTTCACTTCTTTCCATTGCATCTAAAATCAGTTTAGACGATGGCTGCAGCCGGCTTTGCGCTATACAGAGCTCTAGTCTCAAATGGACCTGAGCAATTTGGCACCTGGCCGCTATGACTTCAAACGTGAAACCAGTCCAATTGGCAAGACTAGGGTGGCTCCCAAGACAAGCAAATCTGCTGCTGGACTGGTGGCTTGCACCTTGTACTTCTTGCACAGCCACCTTTGCTGTAAAGATCTGGTATTAAATGGGCAAAATAACAAGCAGGGCATGGAAGAACAGTGGTGGCACCTTGCCCAGTACAACTTCAAAAGTGGAACCCTTGCGAATGGCAAGACTAGGATAAATCCCAAGGTGGACAAAACTGCAACTGGCCACGAAATGTCAAATCAACAATGTTGAAGCCAGATCTTCCCCAACACAAAACTGAATCCACTTGGGAAAACAGGTAGCCACCTACAACTTCGCAGCTTCACTGTTTTGCACTATACAACTAGTCCCAATGTAAATAATTCTTGGGCAGCTGAATTTGCTTTAGAGATCTGGGCCCAAATGGCCCAAAATGCAAGCACAGCTTGGAAGAACAGTAGTGGCACCTTGCCACGACAACTTCAACAGAAGAACCCTTGCAAATGGCAAGACCAGGATGGTTCCCAAGCCAAGCAAAGTTACCCCTGCATGGTGGCTGGCATCGAACTGGAAAAATATTCCACTGGCCATGAAATGTCAAATCAACAACGTTGAAACCAGATCTTCCCCAACAAAAAACTGAATCCACTTGCGAAAACAACTGGATACCTACAACCTTGCAACTTCAGCACGGCACCATCTCCATTTAGGACCAATTTCGACGATGGCAGCTTGTAACTAGCTATCCCAAAGTTGTATAAAATTCTTGGGCAGCTGCATCATTTGCTGTAGAGACCTGGGCTCATCTGCGCTAAATAAGAAGCACAGTTTGGAAGAGCATTTTTGGCACCTTGCTTCTACAACTTCAAAAGTGGCACCCTTGCCAGTGGCAAGACTAGGATGGTTCGCAAGGCAAGCAAATTTACCACTGCATTGTCGCTGGCCTAAAGCTTGAAAACTATGCCACTGGCCATGAAATATCAAATCAACAATCAGAAAAGCAACATCTTCCCAAACAAGACACAAACTTGGATCGCCTTGGGAAAACTGGTGGCTAGCTACAACTTCGCAGCTTCACTTTTTTGCACTACACAAACTC
>DF240138.1:103356-134459 GCA_000507305.1 Breviolum minutum Mf 1.05b.01
AACTAGCTATCCCAAAGTTGTATAAAATTCTTGGGCAGCTGCATTTGCTGTAGAGACCTGGGCTCATCTGCGCTAAATAAGAAGCACAGTTTGGAAGAGCATTTTTGGCACCTTGCTTCTACAACTTCAAAAGTGGCACCCTTGCCAGTGGCAAGACTAGGATGGTTCGCAAGGCAAGCAAATTTACCACTGCATTGTCGCTGGCCTAAAGCTTGAAAACTATGCCACTGGCCATGAAATATCAAATCAACAATCAGAAAAGCAACATCTTCCCAAACAAGACACAAACTTGGATCGCCTTGGGAAAACTGGTGGCTAGCTACAACTTCGCAGCTTCACTTTTTTGCACTACACAAACTCTTCTTTAGGACCAGGTTCGACGATGGCAGCTTGTAACTAAATATCCCCAAGTTGTGATTCTTGGGCAGCTGCCTTTGCTGTAGAGACCTGGGCTGATTTGGGCTAAATAACAAGCACAGCTTGAAAGAACAGTACCGGCACCTTGCCAGTACAACTTCCCAAACAAGACACAAAACTGGAATTTTTTTTCCTGCATTGCCGAGCGAGCGCGAAGCATAGTCGGTCAACTACTGGAGACTCGAAATGAACTGAAGCCAATTGAATGCAGAATTTTCACAAGACCATCCCAAAAGGAAAACCAACCAACACCCAACCAAAACACAACACAAACCCACCAAACAAACAAACAACAACCCACAAGGTCCTGTGAAAATTCGCAAAAGATGTGAGACAAAGGTGAAACAACTCGCGCCCCTCTCAGCCCCTCATGCCATCTCTTCGACCATGTAGAATCCTCCATGCCATCCGTGTAATTTTTAGATGTCCGTCATGTCAACGTCAGCCTCTCCTTGCTCAGGCGGGTCTCTCACATCCGGCAAGAGTCGACGTCGCTTGAGCTGGTAAGTGCCCTCTTTGGTCTGCCACCTCTTTGCACAATGTTCCATAAATGTCTCTACTTCAGCACGAGCTCCTTGCCCCTGAAAACCTGTAAAAGGCCCTGTAGGTCCGGAACCACAGGTGCACTTTGACGTTTGAAGTAGTGCATCCACTCTTTACATTGCTCCCACCATGTCTGGACTGCTTTGAGATCAGGTCCACGATAGGCTTTTTCTTCATAGGGATTCTTGTGGCTGCCCCTGGCAGCCTTGTCGAAAAGCAGTGCATACAGTTGATCACGTGACTTCCCAGTAGGGGCAGCTGTGTACATCCGGCCAGCCAGAACGCGCCAGCTCAGCCTGACCTCCATCCATAGGTGCTTGGCTTGCAGCCTGCGCCGCTCTTTACGAAAGGTCTGTTCTGAAATCTCCTCTGTGAGAGTTCCCCGAGTTGTAAAGGTGGGCCATAGGTTCTTTTGCGACAGCATGAAGTTAAGCCAGTCATCAGCATCTTGACGCCCCGGCAACATAATAGCGACCGTAAGTCTTTGACCTGGAGCGCCCTGCCATGCAGCGGAACATTTCTGTGAGAAAACATCGCACAGGATGCCTTCCTGTAGCACAGTATAGCTGTCCAAGAAAGCTTTATCATCCAGCTCAAGCCAGAAAACTCTGCTGCTAACATTGAGCACCGGCACTACTGTCGCACCTGGCAATGACCATTGTCGGATTTTATACACCACCTTGGTGCTGTCGCCATCTGCCATGGCCCCACCGGAACTAGCAGCCTCTTGCCAAGATTGGCGCCAAAAGTACTCCGGACTGCTTCTGGGAAGGCGCTGAAGCAGGCTGCCCATGCCGAGAATAGGAAGTCTCCACTGAAATTGACCAGCCAAACAACCTCTCTGCAACCATTGGTGCCCAGCTGGCTGGAAACCACACATATAGCGTGTTGATGAAGCTGCACGAACCAAACCACTGGGTAAAGCCTCCTCTATCATTCGGGTGCGGCTCCCCTTCATGAAACTTCCTCTTTCCTCTCTGCTCTTTGTTTTCCTTGCAGATGAGCTTAACCAAACCTGTGCAACCCCGGGCTCTCTCAGACGCTGCACTTGGTCGGTTGCGACGTGCACTGTTGAGCAATTCCCGATAGAGCGGCAGGATCCAAAAACCCGGTGTCAACAGGGGTTCAGTGTCATTGTCAAATAGGATTTTAGAGGCGTGGTCCAAGATACTACGCATCAGCCACGCAATGGTATCAGCCAAGTATTCAGCTAAGATCCATGTCAAGTGCGTTGCTGTCTGGATTACTTTTCCGTTGTGTGCATCCGGGTCACGGTTGGTAGCCAGGATCTGAAAGCAGTATCCTTCAAGTAGCCTATCAATTTGCTTGCTAAGCCCGCCCAGGGGGATCGTCAGCCGCGCCAATGGCCAATTGCGAGGCAAATGTACCAATTCACGCAACTTCTCCTGACCATCCGTCAACTCGACACCCGGCGCATCCTCGCTGGTAACACCTCTATTAAAGCTATTAGTTGATACACCACGCATATTTATAAGTTAATTATAAATATGGCGCACATTATTATTACCTTTTTGTCTGCTTGAGTAATTGGTTGGGGAGATTCGTTGAATATGTGTGATGTTCCTTTGGAATTCACACCAGCTGCTTTCACATATCTTCATGTGAGGATATCTTGATTTTCCCCATTCCAATTATAAGAGATTCTCACTTCCCAACATGTGCTCTGATGTAATCATGCAAACCGGATGATCACGAACGAAAAATTTTAGCTCATGGAACGTGCCTCGTGAAGGACCGTCAGCAATATTGCTCGCACTTGGAACTCTTGTAAACCAGCCAATGACTGGAGCCAGCTCATCATGTTCCTCCATCTTCAAAAGCAATGTTCGCCAAGAAAGATCTTTTGCATTCCCTTTTATGCAAGCACTCATGACACCACCATGATCAATGAAAAATATGCATCGTTTGTTGTCAATGTAATTTGACCACACCAACCTTGCAATCACAACTGCATACAATTCAGTCTGGCCTATCAAATGTCGCTTTCCTGTCTTAGCCCATGTTTCAACCAAGCTCCGCGGAAGAATGCAACCAAATGCCCTGCAGTGATATTGATGGCCATCATGATAGTATATGACTCCTCCTATGGAAGCCGTGCCCACCAAACCGTCAGAGTCACCGCCTGGTTCGTAAGCACCGTCAGTGAAAACCAGCGTAGGCAATGTCTCACTCGATGTGGTGATGCAGCGAGGCTTGGAATGATTCAGCCTTTTCTGCAAGAAAGAAAACATCTGCACCTGTTCGTCCTGAAGCTCAACACTTCGAACATTCATGTTTTCCAGCTTGCGAAGAAACTTCAAGGCCGAACCACCAGCCCTCCCGAGTATCTGAGATTCTGCAAACTGTAAACGGCCAAACAGCGAAGGAATCTGCATAGGATTGATACGACGACTGTGGATGATTTCTCCCAGAGCTTTCGACAGATCTTTCTTGCGTTCAAGCTTGTTGCAAACTCGGACCTCATCCATAAGGTCATCAGAAAGATCCACGGTCACGCCCAACAAATCTGTCGTCATTGAAAAATCCACATCCTTGTCTTCTGCAACTTGCACCCCCAGAAATTTCGCTATCGCTCTCAGTGTCCCTGAAGTGTTCGATACAAGATTACTCAATTCGATGATGGGATAGTCATCAAAGTAATTGCAAGCGACCACACCACATTCCAAGAAAACTGCTCTGAGAAAACGTGCGAAGCGATTGAAGTGCAGAACAGAGGCGACCGCTCCGAATGGCAATGTCTTGCAAGCAAATCCATATACTTGCCCATCGTCCGGGCACTTCAAGCAAATGACTGACTTACGAGATTCCAGCTCATTAAGCGCCAGCTGCTTGTAAGCAGATTTTAAGGTCTAAGGTCTTTATCATAGGACGTGGTTGTTTTCCACCTTGAAACCAATCCTTGTGAACATGACCCGCAAGTTCGCTGCCATCAGATAATTTGAAGCTGAACGTACCTCATTTGATGGCACGCATCATAGCAACCGAGATCCAAACAGTTTCATCTAAAGCCCGCAAATCCACCTTTTCCAATGAGCCAAAACTTCCATTCACACCATTTTCGCTAAAATCATCTATAGGTCGCCACTTGTCTTTTTGGAAAACAGCGAACCTCCTCACCGGCAGCCAATCCCCTGCGTACAAGAGGTTGCTATCATCGAAAGTAAGAGGTCCTTTCAACCACCCCTTCTCCTGTGCCTCCGCGAGCGTGATCTCCCACAGAGGTGTCGAGAATTCTTGAAGCGGCTCTGACTGTATCCCCACAAGGCCGGTCTGACAAACTTTCCTCTGGCCATGAATTCGTCCTCGTCGTATTGTGGAGGTTTGCAATCGCTTTCAAAAATTCCAGATCTCGGCTGAACTCCAGTAAGTTTGAAGCCCTGCACCAATTCGTCAAACAACGTCTTGTCTGGCCAGTTGAGCTCCTTCGCAATGTATCGCATCAGGCTGATGCTCTTCCCACGCAACACAGACCTGCACCCAGAAGTCATGCTTTCAAACAATGCCTCGTCTTCCGTCTTCAGTTCAAAGGCTTTCTTTCTCCATCTTTGCAAAGTGGTCAGCCGTTTCCGCATGATATCCAAAGGGGAGCTACTGAGGTGTTCAGATAAACGTTTGAGGAAATCGTCTGGTACACCAATGCAACTATCGAAGGGATGCTGTAACAATAAAGCCTCCTGCACAAATTGAGTTGACGATCTGTATATCCCAAAAATGTACTTCTGCTTTTGTTGCTGTTCAAACTCTTCCCCCTTTGTTGTAGAAGAACGCAACATCTTTGCTCCAAGTGGAATATTGCGCAAAACTTTTTCTAGTTGTCGTTTGTCATTGAGAGCAGGCTCTGATTGTGACACCACACTTCGTGTCTCCAAAAATTCCGGTATCAATGTAGGAAATTTTGAAATTTTAGGCTGTGATCCAACCGAAGCTCGTACTTTATGCAAAGCTGAAATAGGCATCTTGAAAATTTGTAAGCCCAAACGCAATGCTTTCATCTCCAGAAGTGTTCCAAAACGTTGGCAAAGTTGGACGGGGTATGCAGCTTCTTTAGAAGTTGCAAAGGACCATGAATCACAATCTCGTATCAAGCCCCACGATTTGTGAGGGTGATCCCCTTGACATGTTGCTTCCAAACCTGTGAGTTCCACAACACTGGTCAAGAATGCCGTGAGTTTCTTTCGCGTACTCCCGTGACAACATGCGTGGAAAAAGGCCCAAAAACCAAATTGTTGCAACTGTATGAACATATCTATCAGCCATATGTATGAGTTCCCAGGATTTTCAACGCTCCATCCTATGGATTTTGAATGCAGCCACAAGCAAAGCAAGGCCATGTTGACATAGATGGCGTTCGCGCTCTGTACTCTATCTTTGTTGACACCTTGCAGCCACGGAAAACCCAACGGATACTGTTCTGACCTTAGTTGAGGAGGTCCGTGATGGTCTTCACCCATAGGAATTTCCCGTGCCTTCGAGGCTGTGCCACAAGGTGGCGCCCCGTGGAAATGAAACATACGTCGTGACATAGCGATTTTTGCCAAGAAATCCCATGAATGTCTCTTCCTCAAGTCCAGGTTTATGATATGCAAATGTGAAGAATTTCGCTGTTTACCAAAATCAATGGGTAAAACTTCAAAGCCAACATCTTTCAACACTGATGACAATGTAGCTGTTCCTGCACATGTCTCGATAACCAACAATGATGTTTCGTCCAATTGCAGACCCATACTGTATGTAGAAGCCTGCGAATGTTCAACTCCAACATTAAATTCTGAATTCGTTGCAGCTTCTTGCTGCACCCCAGTCGATGCATTCCCATGTTGCATGGTATGTTCGACTGCCTTCCCATCTTTCAAGTGAGAACTTTTCAGCTTCTTCGAAGATGAACTTGATTGATGTCCTGCTTCAGACATCTGTTGACCGAAAGTGCCGTTGTCTTCAACAGGCGGCTCGTGTGATACATCTTGTATCGCGCCTTCGTTGTGATTTCCAGTTCCGATGGCATCATAAATTCCTTTGTCGTGCAAATTTCCACCTGCTGAGGAACTGACACCGGATAGTCAAGACTTCTTGACTGATCCAAAGCTTGGGCAATCAACTGCTGGATGATGTTTGCCACAACGAGGTACTGCGCAAATATGAAAACCTTTGCTGCACCTTCCTGATTTGACTTCTTCATTGCATGTCTTCAAATTGAACCCATAGCAAATTGGAGATCCAGAATTTGTATGAGATCGGCAACCAACAAGATCCGAAGGCATTCGTGATGCCTTGCCTCCCTTCTTGCCTTTTCCCTTGCCACCACCTCCTTTGACTCTTGCATACGGCTCGCCTCCAGAATCACGAACCACTGAAGCCTCTTTGGCTTTCGGCAATGGCTGCAACATGCAAGTCACCTCATTCAGGTACATCACCACTTCAATGATGTCGTCCAAGGGCCTGCCGGCAACCGTGCTTTGGATTCCTGAACGAGTTCGATCTGCAAGCTCAATGAACAACTTCTGATCAGCAAGCATGATTTGTCTCATACTTGGGGATGAGTATCCAGGTGGCGGCTCATCTGTCCTACATTTCACAAGCTTATCAACCCAAGACTGCATCTTTGTATATGACACCAAATTCGCCTGATCCATGGCTAATGACCGACGTGTCAAAGCCTGCAGCATCAAAATGTCACTGCTAGTGTCGGCCTTCTCATCTGGTGCCTTGTTTTCTATCTTAAGCTTTCCAGTTCCTTGGTCGACTGCAAAAGAAGTGATTTTCTTTCCTTCAGCTTGCATCTCTTGGTCCTTGGAAGCATACTTTTCCCATTCGATGAAACGCAAGCGATTGTCCTCATACATTGAACAAAAAGCATCCACGAGCGTGTCACCGGGTTCTGTGGCACCTTTTATCGACACACCTGTCAGCCGAGCAACTTGTTTGATATACCTGTCATGACGCTCAGGTTGACTCAATTTTCTGATCGTTGTTTGGACGCATCTCTGCAGTCACCGATGCGTAAGCCTCGTTAAAGACTCTTCGCATATTGGCCTTCTCTCCAATTGACGGATCACGAGCTAAAATATCTTTGAATGCATCAATGAGTGGTGTTTCATCATTGGCACCAGGACTATAGCTACTCATGAACGCAAGCTGAGATAAGCACGTGATACCAGCGGCAATGAACTTGTCTTTCACGTCATCTGAAAAACCTGCCGCTTTGAGTCTTGCCTCAAGAATTGCCTGGCTTTCGATAAAAGATGCCATTGCAGCACTGATGCTATCTTGAGTCTTGAAAACTTGCCGAAGAAACAAATTAAAACAACTCTTCAAGGATCTTCATCTTCAATGGATTTTGCAAATCAACGGATATGAACGATCCAAGATGAAAAACGAAAAATGACATATGCATGCAACTCATGACCAACTCCACGATGAACATCTTTGTCATGACATGCGAAATGCACTGAAAAACGGCTTTCACTAAGTGCAGCACCCCTGAGATTTTCCACGACGTTTTGAAGTCTGCGTAGCAGTTTTTGCATGTTTCTGCAAAGTCTTCAAACATTGTGCACACATGGGATGAAACACTTTTGGTTTTTCACTCAACTTGAAATAAACTGGATTAAGTTCACGGCCACACATGAACTTCTCGGCATATTCATCCGCAGCAACATGCAGCATACGAGATATTGAGTGACGCACAAAAACCACTGCTGTTTGTGAGTCCAGGCCAACCACGGGATTCCATCTTCCTATAACAGAATCTATTGCACTCTCCGTTGCATCATGTTCCGGTTCAGATTCGTCTTCACTTTCTTCACTTGTAGAAACAATGTCGTCAACTGCCGCCTCGCCATCCTCTGCCAGATTGACATCGACTATCCGTTCCCCAAGTGGGCCCAGTTGTTCGCCAGCCTTCCTCAACCCAGCATCAGCCAAAACGTTTCCTGTTGAAATTTCGACTGTTGGCTTCAACCTTGTAATCAGCATTCCAGATTTCGTTGCATCGGGCCTGAACGACCCTTCCGAAACTTCACAGATAACGCCAATCATTGTTCTCAAAGGTGCAGCCATGTTGTCTCTGCCATAGACAACTTCCGTTCCATCCACAGCTTTTGCGTGATAGCCTAAAGCAGCCCTCACATCGCGAGGTATACCCCTCTTGGCTAACCATGATAAAACTGTGGCCTTAAGGCTGTGTGTACCATACGACATCAAAGCTCCACGCTCTGTTCCACCTTTCAATAACAAATGTCGCAACCATGCTGTACTCGCCTCTGCACTGAGAGGTAAAGTGTTCCACCCTCCTGAACGATCAGGTGATGGAAGAAGTGGCAGCCCATAGCCTCGAGGAAGATTTGCAATTCTCATGTTCTCGAGCCATTTCACCGCCCAGCTATCTGTTTGTATCAAACCACGAATTGGAGCTGACATGGGTAAGTACCGAGTCTTGCGTTCCAGGCTGTACGAAGTTTTTGACCTCGTGACTGAAGCTTCAACAAAACCTTCCATGCCATCATCGCCATCATCAACCTCCAGTTGAATGAGTCCTGAAGATTGTGCATCACTATGACGTGCCCTTGCATAAATCATATATAAAAAGAAACCACTTGCAACCCTCTCTTCGATGGAAGCCTCGACGTCACCAATGCAAATCTTTTCCAAGCCGATGACTTGCTTAACTGACAACGGTTTCTTTTGTTTCAACTTGCGTTTCAAAAGATATTGACGACTTGCACAACCAGTGATACGTCTGCTGTCTATGCAAGGTTTTGCCGACCTACAATCCAGAATATCATGCATGAATGCAACCGATCCAACAAAACTCTTTGGGAATGTAGGTGCAAAAGGCTGTGCACTGTCACTGAGAAATTCATAGACCTCGCTTTCACGGAAAGGGATGCCTTGATAGCCACGTCCCTTCGCCCAAGTCAAATATCTGAGAATAGGATTGGCACGTGTATGCAGAGTCAATGTAGATTTCAATGCAAAGACATCACTGAAATACTGCGAAAAATTTGGACTCCGATTTGCAAGTCTCATTTGTCTAAATTGAGCACCAACTTGAAAGTCAAGCAAACTTGTAATGAGAATCTTCTGCCACTTGACAAATGCAGCTCTACGATCATAGTCCAGTTTTTCCATCCAAGTCTGTCTAGATGTTCTTGCAAACTTCGATCTAAACTTCTTGAAATAAGACTGCACTTTCTCAATTCTTTTTGATCAAATTGCTGTTCAACACGCTTCACTGATAACTCAGATGCTGACCCAACGCCACCATCCGTGATGGCCGGAGGACACGCAGGAAAGATTGCTGTTCTTTTCAAGAAACCACGCTCCCAAGGCTGAACGAAACGTGACTTAGTCACCTTCAACCTAGCAAACTCCAAGTGTCCATGGTAAGCATCCAACTGATCTTGATTCATACCCCCATTTCACAAAGCACATGTAAAATCGAAGGGGTCCCTCCCAACCCACCCTTGATACTTGGAAGATGTCACACGAAGTATATATAATTAAACATGCACAACAAATACACTTCTTGATTTGTGCGTGACTCGGACATGTACACTTCTCGTTTTGTGCAACTGTCAAAAACGAACGACACGGCTGAAGCAAGTTGGCTAAACTGCCAATATATTTTTACTTATATAAAAACGACGCACGCGTATAGAAAAATTTTATCAAGATAAAATTTTTCAAATTCAACGTATAGCTATAAAGCCATATGATGTTTCACATCAGAAGAGGCGAATACCTCGTGGTGTCAATGTCATACAATCCTGCAGACAAATCTCGGAACGCCTCGTAGGCTGTGTCAAGTCCTGGTCAGAGGCCACAGACGAGGCCTCTAAGATGGTGCATTCTGAGTCAGTAGAGGAATTGTCAGACACACCTGACCAACCACTCTCAGCATCAGATCCACTTTGCTCTGCAGCATCCATGACCACGTCGGCCCTGCTTTTTGATGCGGTTACCCTCCGTTCCTCTGGTATACGCCTTGGGGTGAGCGAGAATTTGTTTTCCTCCAACATATAGTGATGTGAGTATCCTCCGCAATATGGCAGGAAGGAATCCCCAAGGCTTGAAGTGCCGCTGCTCGCCAAGGGCGTTGTGGGCAATAGCAGAAGGCATCGAAGAAGTGCTCAATTCCAACCGGGCCGAGGAAACCACATTTGTCCAGTTGAACCCAATCCCCTTTCCAGGCATCAAGACACCAGAAGGATTGATCCTCCGTCCGCACCGGCCAGAGAATGTAGCACGGCAGGTCAGTGCCATCCATAGCATACCCGAAGACATATCGTAGCTCATAGGGTTCCTGATCTTGTTTCCATGGGATGGGAAGTGTATTCCAACATTTTGCAGCACAGTCATCCACATTTATTCTTGAGAGCAGTCTGCTTACCCTGGTAGCAAGCCGCCGACGCCTGGTCAGGTCCACCACAATAAGGTGGAGTCTTCGCACCCTTGGGGTATCATCATCATCGGTAATAAAGGCCTCCACCAGAGCCAGTGGCGGATACACTCCGTTCAAGATCCTCATCTTTGAATGTGAGTATCAGAACTGGGTCGTCCTGGGCATCAAGTCCACTGAAGCAGGGCCCATATTCCAGGCAGCCCATGATGGTTGCCGCTCCAACCAGACCACGCATGTCCAAGGGACCCATGATTACGCATATCTGCTGGGCTCTGGTAAGGGCCACCGTTGCTCTTGCAAAGGCTTCTTCTTTCTGGGCATCCTGCTCCTGCTGGGAGAGCTGATGAAAAGTTTTCCCACGTCCTCCACTGAGGAATCCCACTCTGGTTTGTGCCGGCAAGACAAGATAAGCAGCCATTCCAGCACAAGAAGTAACACTGCGTGAGAGAACAGCGCCTTCTGAACCAGCAACCCATTCTGTGGAGGCAAAGGCGTTCACCATCTTGTTACGGTTATGCAGCACGGCAAGGTACTTGTTCCCTTCTTTTGTCACCGAGAATTTTCCCTTGATCCAGTCCACCACCTCTCCAATGTCAGTACTGGCATGAATATAGCTGTACGGAACATCCCAAAAAATGGGCAAAAACCCACCATGTGTACATTGGTCCCCTTGGAGATAATTGCCAAACTGAATGATGTCATTCTGAAAAGTGTCCAGCTCCGGATATCTGGTACCAACAATAGTTACGTAGGTGAGCTCGGATACTCTTGCACTGCTAGGCAAAATCAGGGACCATTTCTGCTTTCCTGCAGTGCCAGCAGCACAACTGAGGGTATCAGCTTGTAGGGGGAACTTCTCAGGTGCGAGCGCCAGCCACAGCACAGCGATTGCTGCACAGCAGCATGGAGTGGTCACTCCATCCCAGCACCTGCCAATGGTTTCTTGGCACAACTCCTGCAAGACAGTAACACTCATGGAGGACAGTTCAAGGGGTAGCCGAGTACTTTCATGGAGCATTTGACGGATCCCTGCAACTTGGGGTCCAGGCACATCTTGCACATACGGAAGGACTATAGCGCCCAGCATATGTGGTGGTATGAACTTGGTGTCCCCTCTCAAAGCAATGGGCCTTCGCATCAACTTGCGTCTAAAAGCCCTGGCTTCCTCACTCTTGCGCAGTCCTCCCGGTGTTTGCTTGTGGTCTCCACACCATACAACAAGCCCTTTGCGGGGAACCCGTGCAATAGCTGAGGATTCATCAAAGTTCCCGTACTGCTGGCCCTCATCATTGAGGGCCATGTCCACCTCCTCCATCCACCTGGCAACTGGACTGTATGGCTGTGAACATTCTGATGGAAGCCACCTGCGCAGCCAATGATCACCTGTTTCCCGCGCAAAACGTCATTGCGGTGGGACATCCAATCTCGTTTTACTGGCAGGGCCCTTTTCGAGCTCCGTCGCACCCACCAAACGACCAAATTTAGCTTCAAGCGAAGGGGGGTAGCTGTAGAGACTCAATGTGCTTGGCGAAGGCATGTGCCGCTGCATTCTCTTTGGTGACCACCATGACATTAGACCAGCAATCATTGCCGCAGCCGAACGGGTTTTCCCCGCCCCGAAGACTCCACTAATAGGGCAATCAGTTCTCCCTTCCAAGATGGACTGCACCAATGCGGTAAGCACCGCCAAAAAGTGACAGTCAGGGTTTGTCACCAATGGCCGAATGGCCTGGAGCAGGGCGCCTTCATCTTCAGTCAACCCTTTTTCGGAAGCCGATGCGCTCGAAGCACGCAGGGCAAATTGGAGCAACTTCACTGAAGCAGCAAACAATGGTCCACGCTCACCTGGAAAGATGGGAGTGAAGTTCTCCTCCACCCGGAGCCCACACCCTAAGCACAATCGTTCAGGGGCCATGTTGGTAAAGACAGCAAGTTCTTCCGCACTTCGTGTATCACTGACGAAAACCATATCTTCAATGAAGATGTTCGCTTGGAACGCACGTCCCTGCAGCCCCATGTGCGCTTCATTGAAGGAAAGGTATTGGCACTCCCGTCGGCGACGTAGGGCATCACTGCAGAAGGCCCATGCAATTTTGGGTGGTAGCCATGCAAACTCAGTTTCTGATGGGACAACCCGTTTCGACAGCCAGTTTTCCGTGCGCTTTCCTCGATTCGCAACCGACTCTTGTGCAATGAGGACAGCCTGAAAAAGCTCGTTTACATGGGCCCCACTCTGGACTCTGTAATACACAAGCACTGTCATACCTTTCCTCAGTCCCAATTGGATGTGCTGCTGGTTCAATCTATGCACAGCTTGGCCTTGGAACTGATATACATCCACAGGATACACCATGCGGGGATCAGAAAACAAGAGGAGCGGTAGGGTACCCCACAAGACTCGCACGTGATGGATATTGTCATGAGCCGTGAAGAAGTATGCAATTGCAACCTTCGGCTGGTATAAGGATATCCATTTTCATGAGAGACGGCTCGAATGTGGTGGCAGGTCCATAAAGTCCTAGTGGCATCAGCCTACTGGCGTCAGTTGCGGCAGCACAAGGTCCAAGAAATGGCATAGTCTAGGCAGCGTTAACCTCTGCAGAAATTGCCGGAACAGTGCAAACAGAGCCTCAAAACGATGTTTCAAGTTCCGGACGCTCACCAGTTCAATGAGATGATCACGCAGCGCCTCCACCGACTCACCCCCATGTCAAGGTGCTTGGTTCCCAACGATAGGAGATCAGCCTGCGTCACCTTCTCTGCGGTGGAGAGATAAAGCATGGTTTCTTCAATGAGCGCCTCCACAGCCGGTTCCAGACGAAAACTGAGCCACGAGAGTAATCGCAGGGGCGTGGCATCCCTTTTCGCTGCGCTCGCAGCATTGGGGTGCATGAAAAGAAGTCTGGCAAGATCCCACCATCCTGCTGGGAGATCGAGCGAGAGCCAATGGGAGTAGCTGTGCTCCTTTGCTCCAAAGTGCTCTTTATAGGCAGGGCCCTCTGTGCGAACATATGTATAGCGAATCTGGAGCTGGTCCAATTGGCGTTGGCCCGGCTTCCACACACATAAACGATCCGACTCATAGTGCAAAAGATGAAGAGCATGAGTTGCCGGTGGAGTGACCAGCAGTTGCGGTGGGCAAGCAATTGCCCCCAGCTTGCCTTTCGTCACCACATTGGGAATCTTCCACAATAACTGAAGTGTGCTCAATCCAGCAAAACTACCTGCGGAAAAGCCCCTGGGTTCGACCCGTTGGTCCAATACCAGGATATCAGGGGAACCTGTGTATCGTCCCATTCTACCCCCCATCAGCAGGTTCCAAATCAAGGTCATGGAGTCCGTCCACAGAGCATGAGGCATTCGGCGATGCGAAGGCTGAATATGCACAGCCCTGAACATTTCGGGAGCCGGACTGCTGGCAAAACATTTGTCAGGAGGGCTTCCCAATGCTTGGCACTGTCCAAGGCAAAGTAATGGAGCACCAAAAATTCATGGGCAGCTTTACTCCTGCCCAATGCAGAGACCTGCAGGGTTTCAGCTCCTCCAAGGATGCCAGGGACAATGCCAGGGGAGCAAGCGAGGGTCCGTAGACTGCCTGTCCTTCTTTGTCCCTTCTAATCGAGATATCCCAAGGGATAGGGTACGAGAGATCCCTTCCCCCAAGTCCCGTAGCTTCCACATGCAAGGTTTCAGGCAGGTGGTGCTGGATGTCATCCCCAGTCAGCACCACAAGTTGGAGAGGAAATGAGTCAGTCCGGATGGCTGGAGGGTCCTTCTGTGCACTCGAACACACTACCACACCCTGCTTAGACTCGGCCTCAACCACAACATTCTCAAGTTTTTCAAGCAAGGTTGTAGCATCAGCCCATTCAGCCTCAGTATTGATAACTGCAATAACCTTCGAGTCTCCATGCCATTGCACCGCCTTGATCCACTGGTCAGTGGGAAACTTAACCGGCATATGCCCTGTGGCAGAAAGAAAGTAGACCGCAAGTAGGGCACACAGCGGATATTCATAGGTGCAGATCCTGAAAGCAAGTTGGTTGATTGCTGCTGGATAAAGACCGTTCACATCAAAGAGGTCCTCCAGGGCGCCCAGGTGAGCTTCTTTATAGTCTGCCGCCTCCTGGACATCAAAATTCGGCTTCAGAAAAGTAGGGGAATCAAGTCCACCAGGCCCGTGTTCCACTTCTACGCCAACCAGCCATTAAGACAGGGCGGAGCCCTGGATTCCAGCTGGATTCCATTGCTGCCAGCAAGAGAGTAGGAGCAGTTTTTCCCGTTCCGAGAGTGGAGGAGGTTGTACCTTCAGATCAATGGTGGTGCCCACAACCGGGCGGAGCCCAACACATGCCCACATTGGTGGTTTGCCAACTGTGCCTAACATGGCAGCAGCCATTGGGATCCATCCCTCTGGTGCGATGGTCGCAAGGGCTCTCTCCATGCCGGTCTTGGCACCTCCATACGCATGCATAATAGCTGGTCGCTGGCAGCCTGGCACCATTCCTGTAGCTTGAAACATCCGATCACCAGGTAAACTGAAAACAGGGGCAATACCAGGCATCATAAGCAAAGATGGAAGGGCGCCTTGTTCAAAGGCAGCACGTGCCCACGCAACAATCCGAGCTGTTCGACATTGATAGTTCTCAAGCAAGGCACCCGCATGCCCATCCAGGGTCCATTCACCGATCAACGCCCATGCCAGGCAGAAGTCCAAGAATAGTGGAGAGATGTACCCATCAATGGTGAGACCGCCAATTCAATCCAGACAGAATCCACAAGGCCTTCTCATCATCGCTGAGCTCACTGCCGATGCGCGATCGCATCAAGAACTCCCCTATTCTGCCCCAAAATGCAACTGCGAGTTTGGATGCCTCTTCTCGAACCTCCACATCGGGAATTGTCTCTGGTGAACCCCTAAAGCGGAGTGTCCAGGCCTTCCAATCAAAAAGGGAGGGATGTGAGGATCGAAAAATCACAATCAGTCCAGGCATTAAGCTCCGAGTGCGGCTCAGTAACCACCAATGCACCCTGGCCCATTCGCGTACTGCAGACACGATGCTGCGTGTACGAGGATCTGTGCGGAAGCGTTGGAAGTCAAGCAGTGGGTGTGCCTTAGGGAGTCCACCATCTGAGTGAGCAGGGAACCTGGCCAAAAAGGCCTCCGTCCAAAGATCCTCGACCCCTCGAACAAAGTGACAGGCAGACAATCACTGTCAAGCAGCACAAAGTTGAGTCCAGGGAAAACTGCTACCAGAGCAGCCAGGACAAAGGTGCCCGCCCATGTGGGGTGTACATGATGCAGTCCAGTGGTCGCAGAAATGGGGAAGAGGAGGAGCTCTGTCTTCTCCTTGTGGGGCCCAATGAGTTTCAGACGACTATGCCACCATCTCGCAGCAGCAGGCCAGTGCGGCAGGGAGGGATCTTGCCGTGTGTGCTCTGCCAGCTTTCGATTGTCGACCATGACATACACCGTGTCAAATTCCAGCAGGTATCCACACTTCTCCTGTAGCGTCATACTCCAAGGGTGCAGTCGCACCGAATTTGGCCCCCGGGTCCCCTGCAACAAACCGGGTACTTGTATCAAAGCTACCCCTCCCAAAGGAATCACCCGGAAGGTCAGTACGTAGCCCATCACAAAACTGTTGAAATCAAGGTGCAGCAGCAGCAGGCTCCATTTCGGCATCCTCCTCAGCAGACTCAGTTGGAGTGATGCAGATATATTGATCATCACGAGGGGGCGGCATGGTGAAATACAAGTCTCACTGCTCAGATCGTATCCTGACACCTCACTCCGGAAGGGGCTAAAGCACCCCGTCGGTGTGTTCGCAAAGGGAAAGGGTTGAGACGCCCTGCCACTTGAACCAAAACAGATCAAACACATAGCATGCAAAAACAATGGATACAGTGTCAGTGCAGCAAGAAAAGGTCAAGCCAACTTCCGTATTCGCTCACAACTTTTACTGAAACAAAAATTTCGGCACATGTCATGATGCAAAGGCCTAACTACGAGCCCCCGCCAATGAGCCCGACCTCGGTTGATTGCTACCGACGTCGCATGTCCCAACCCTTACCTCGGAAGCTCTACTCAAGGACTCCTCTTCAGCCAGCCAGCAACTGATGAAATCAAGGTCCGACACTTCAGCTTGAGCGTTGTCCAACGGAAGGCCATTGTGGTAGCAGGCACACACTCAGTTCACCCTGAGGCCCACAGACAATGTCAAGGCCCGTGTCCGTTATCAAGATATACTTGTTGAGGACAGGGGGAACATAGATTGCTCCAAGGCCTTCATAGGTGGAGAGGACCGCTTTAAAGAGAACCACCGGGGTGTCATCATCTTCCACCACAGGAATTACCAGCTGAACAGACCACGCACCGTGTGCCACTGGTTCCATCAAATAATATGACGAATGCACCTGCCCAATCCCAAAATTGTCCTGAGCCAGGTCAGGAAACCTTCTTCGAAGAGCACCTTCAATGTCGCGCTCGCTATTGGGTCCAATCAGTGTAACCTTCCTGCTCATAATGAGCGTATTGCCACCTGGAATGGAGACCGTTGTCCCTCGATTATGGATGTAACCTCCTGTAAAGATTGTGGGGGATCTGTGCAATTGGAGGGTGTGGGAGCTGGCCATGTGCTCAATCTGCGACACCAGATATGAATTGCCTTCCAATATAACCCGCAAAAAGAAGCCGCTCTCACATGGGACCAACTGATGGGTAAGTGCAATTCCATTCAGGGATGCCCGCACCGTGATGCCCGTTTGCATGCCAGCCCATAGGGGCGCCAAAAAAGTCCGTAAAATGGGCAAGTTAATAAGGCAAGGCAACACCGTAGTGCAAAGCTACGCTTTCCGACTTGCAAAGGCATGAAAGTCTTCACTTGTGATGAGGACGTAATTCACATGTTGCAATAATGGCATACTGGAGGAAGCAGATGACTCATGGACTCGTCGGACCCACCATCCCACATTTGGCCACCGGCCCCTGAGATCATCAAACCAACCAGTAATATCATCAACAAGTTCATCAGGCCAGAGGTCATGTGTAGCCACTACTCTCTCCCATGGCGGCATATGGAGAATCCCATAAAAAGGAGGCAGCTTGTGGATATAAATTTCAATGCTCCTACGCTGAGGACGTTCAATGCCATATGTCTGTTGCAGTTCTACCCAGCGAGGAGTAAACAACCCTCGAGGGGCATCACCACGGCCTGTAGGTGGCCCGTCCTCCTGCATTGGCTCAGGGCCTTGAAAGGAGCACAATACAGCGGCAAGCTGCAATGCACAAATCCATAGCAGGGCAGTCATTGCTGTGCCGAAAAGGGCTAAAGCACCCTGTCAGACCGAGCACAAAGGCTAAAGCACCCTGTCGCTACTCCTACACAATTCAGTCACCTGGCAACTATTAGAGCCAACAACCACCAACATAATGAGGCAAACCAAGAGCTCAGAACACAATGGAAAACCACAACAAACAATAAAAGAGAGGAGGAAACGCCACCTTACTAACCCAAAAAACTCAGAGTAGATCACTCCATATGCTCGTAGCATTGTTTTTATGCACGCTGGCAATAATGCGCAGACCCTATAAGTCCCTGCGGTGCTGCCAGTTCAGGCATGGCAGGACCAACATTTTCTTCCATTGAGGCTAGAGAAGGAGAGGCAACCGAAAGAATTTCAATTTCGCGCCCCATGTCGGGAGAGGCATGCATACACCAAATGTAGTCCCCGTCCCTCACCTCAGATTCCCCTGCATTTGTGAGTTCAGCACTGTTCACATAGCACATACATGCACTTCCATTCACTGCACAAGGGACCTCAAGGCCAAGTTGGGCAACCAAATCCCTCTTGCGTAGTCTCCTAGGGCAGTAGATGGCTCCTTCCCAAGGGGGGAAGAGACAGCCTGAGCAGTACAACTGCATCAAGTTGAAGCTCACCATCGTCATAGACCAGGACCATCCTTTCTTTATTTGTAGTGAGGATCGGAGCATTCCAAGAGACAGCAGGATGAACCGGGACCACACGAAACCCAACCAATCGCAGGTCCCCAAAGCGTCTTCGCAATTCCCCCAACACACTGGTCTCCATCATTGTCCGCAGACACGTAACCGTGAGCATACGTGACGAGATGAGAGTATTGCCTCCAGGTATGTATATAGTCACACGGACAAGAGACGTGTCAGGCATTGCATCCATATCAAGATGGAGAGTGCCGACAATCAACGGGGCCGCTATCACCATGTTTTGCATCAAGGTCGGCCCGCACCACAGAATGAAAAAGCCTTCTTGACATGTGACAAGAGGTAGCCCAAGAAGGTCACCGTTGAGCCGTAAGTAACAAGGGAGAGAGGAAGTCTCCAAGCACAACCACGTTAACTGCCATGGGGAGGACAGTGGGAAAGGAGAATTCCTCCTGCCCCAACACCACCTCAATGACTCCATGCGGGCGAAGGCCAAAGTAACGAAAGGCACAAAAGCCAACAAGAATGTAGCAGGGATAGTGTAGCTCCCTATTTCTCGACCTTCCTCTAGAGGTATCAATTGCGAGAAGACGCCAGGGCTCAAACTGCACAGGATCAGCCAGATCTTCAAAGTGGGAGGCTATCTCTACAAGCAGGGGTTCCGGGCCCGAGTTGGTCGTAGCCATCAGTCGAACTCTGCGGGGAGACTGTCCACCAATCAGACACTGTAGATAAAAATGGGCCCATCGATACTAGGTCGCGACAGTCCCATCAGACTGGTAACATGACCCCATGCAATGTCCTGTTCAATGCCATCCCACTGTGTTAACCCGAGCCTATTAAAGGCCTGAAGGAAAGTATCCATATGCATCGCCAGGACGCGACTTGTCCACAGTCCTGCCAGGATGGCAAGAGGCCGCATCCTTGCGGGGAAAGAGCTAAAGCACTCTGACCCTGAAGAGAGGTGTCACTTCAAAAAAGGAGTAGACCCCACCGAGATGGAAGGGCTTGTCAAGGAGCAACAATAACCCTTGAGCGTGCAAGGCAGCGGTGTAGTACATTACCCTCAACCAATGATGCAAGGTCAAATGGGCATCCTAGCTAAAGCACGCCATTGTCCAAATCAGTTGTAGATTTTTTTTTTGAGCTCATGCCGTGCGCGCTCGAGGCTCAGACGGTCATCAAAACGTTTTGTCTTTGATTGGCTATTCCCACATGTTGGAGAATAGGTGAGATAAAACCTAGGTGTCTTCAAAACAACACAAACACACAAACAGCAAAAAACAACCCAACCAACACCAAACCAAAACAATCCAAAAAGACACCTAAGAAACTACGTGAAACACTACGCTTTCAGAAAGTCTCCAAGCCGCTCAGTACTGCTTCGCGATGCCATAGCAAATCCCAATCATAGATGTCCCAAGTGACTCAAAGTCTTGAGTCTTGAAGTGCATGTAGATGGTGGTCCTGTATCATCCCAGTCATGAACAAGGGTGAGTAGTTGGTTCACCCACGTCAACCTAGATGAAGCTGCGCGGGAAGACACTTCCCCAGCAAAAATTGATGTGACAAGCAAGTCTCCATTTTTTTTTGTGCCCATGCCGTGCGCGCTCGAAGCTCAGACGGTCATAAAAATGTTTTGTCTTTGATTGGCTATTCCCACATGTTGGAGAATAGGTGAGAAGGAAAGCTAGGTGTCTATGGAAACAAAAAACAACACAAACAGAACCCAAACAAAAACAACACCGAAAGACACCCAGACAACTACGTGAAACTCAACGCTTTCAGAAATCCCCTAGCCGCTCAGTACTGCTCCGCAATGCCATAGCAAATTCAACATAGAAATGTCCCAAGTGACTCAAGGTCTTGCAGAGTATGTGGTAGTAGCCTTTCGCCATTTCTGTTATGAACACGGGTGAGAGGTTGGTTCACCCACGTCCTCGTAGATGAAACTGCGCAAGGTAGGAGTACCACTGAGGTAGTAGAGACACAATGCACCGATCCTCAACCAAGCAAAGTCTTTGAACCTGCTTCCGAAGTCCAGATTACACAAGGATGATCTTGGAAGAAACTCCTTCCCTTCGACTGCGGTCAAGTAGTAAACCCTGACGAAGGTGAAGTGGAGTTCCAGGTAGTGTTGCACAGCATCTCTTGTATCATGAGGTAGATCCACTATAAGCAGATGTCTGTTGCAGACCAATGTGGTAATGTATGCTTTGTTGCATCCGACACCATGGTCAATAAGCCAGGAGTCCGCGGCAGACGCCACTGTCAACCTCCTGGAAAGCTGCTTCCTCGATGAAGGCTGGCAAGGCGACAACCTCGAGGGAGCACCCCGTTGTGAGGGCTCCAGAACACGGAGAAGGCCGGGGCATTGAGTAAAAACTGATGGCACGCCCTCTGGCACCTCCATGTGTCACAATTCATGGTCACTTGGATGCTATCGCAATTGTATTGCTCTCCCAGCCTTGTACGACAGTGCATTTAACATAACTTATTGATAGCTCATTTCACCCCATAGCACGGTCAAGGCAACAGCGCCCAGCCGTGGAGTCATGTAATACCATCACCTGAGGATATTCAGTAGCATAGAACAAGGAATGGTACATCAGTAAAGATGTTGCTTGAACGCCTAGGGTTGCACCAATGTCAAGGTAGAATACCATCTGGGAGTAGGTTCCACCTATAGCAAAGTACCCTTGTATATGCAGACATCGGTGGAATTCCAACCCTACCCCAGGCCCATTCGTCAAAAGAATGGCCATGCAATTAGGGCATTTCACGCTACCCTTGACAGTGACCTTCATGTCTGCCAAGATGGTCATAATGCCCAGTATCTCAAAAGCATCACCATTCTTGACGGGGTCAGTGTGGCCCCTGTCAGTGACAACCTCGAAGTGCCTGGTGGCGTCTCCTGATGCCCGTAGCTTGAAACAACAAAGTCGTCCAAGCCAACTACACTACACTGAAAAGGTCCGAGAGAGGAAGCTCAATGATGGAGCTAAGCAACCGATAGACCTCCACACCCAGCAACCATTTGAGCATTGGGCGTGATGGAATAATGGTTAAATGTTCTCTGCTTGTCTTGCATCACCTGGGTTGGGCACCGTTGAATCACGTAGCCTGCGTCAGATGTATCTGGTGAAGCTGGGAGTGAACAAGGGTGGTCGGTTCTAGGACCCCCAGGGAAAAGTGCAAGCGGGATCCCCAACCTCACGACGTGAAAAGATACCTGGAAGGCCCCAACGCTTCCGTGGGTTCTTTGGTTGTAGGACACTTAGGTTTATGGTAAGGGAGACAGTTCCCAGCCAACAACTGCTATACCACTCTACAGCAAATGGATAAAGACAACAGCGTCCAGTCCACTTGAGAAATTCGCTAGTGATTGTTTGAACCAGAATGGCGACCTGAGCCAAGTGGCTTGAGTCCAATACTCGGAATTCTTGCAGATTCCCGTCAAGTGTTCCTTATTCTTCCCATATCACAAAACCTCCTTTCGGCTCCATCTTTGGAGGGGTAACTGCACTCAGTGACGAAATCAATGGGAAAAAGATCCCTCAGGCAGCTCGATGGTTCGGGCCCGGAGATCGTTTGAGCATCATAGATTCAATCAGTGAGCGCCTCCCGTGGGTGAGGCACCGTTGAACCAGGTAAGATACTTCAAATGCATCAGGTGAAGCTGGGAACCAACAAGGGTGTTAGGGACCCTCCGGGACATGCATGGGTCCGTACATCGATCTGGCGTGATGTACTGCATAGGCAAAATGCTGGATACCCCGTTCCACCGCTTCCCATAGAAATATCAGTGATGTTGAAGATACTCATTGCATCGACAGCCAACCTGAAAGTTCATTCCCATGGCCAACCGTGCTGTAAGAATTTTTGCCCTGACTGTATGAGAGATCTTACAATCTGATTTCTTGACGATGTCCAACCAGCGCAACTTTCTAGAGGTATATGGTGGTCCGATACCATGTGGTCATTAATCGGAGCAACCAGCAGTAATCAGCGCCAGATGAGGTGGAAGCGCCAGTTGAAGCCGCTGGCATCCACCATTCACCGAGAGACCATGCCTTCAACGGGTGAGTAGGCATGTGCCCCTGTCCCATCTATAGAAAAAGGCCAACACTCATGCTTCTCCACCAGGAACTGAGATGTTATATCAAGGTGTACCACTTGAGAGTAAGGCGGCGCCAAATACTGACGCCATTGGAAACAAGGTTTGCTTCACTGTTCTGAAAGGGGCGGGCATCCCAACTCATGAGGAGATTTGCCCTGAGCTGCGCCGTCGCTTGTTGGTAACATGCACTGTGAAGGGAGCAGCGCCCTGACCTTTTCAGGGACCGCTCGTTAGTGAGGCAGCGTTCCAGTTGTTCTCGGAAAAGAAATCGCTACTGGTGCCCGTGGGATGCCACCACAATTGTCGAAAGATGCGAAGTTGAAGAGACTGAAGAGACTGAAGAGGCACGAGAGAGCTCTGACACTCTTCTCCTTCTGGAGCCTTTGAGCATGCTGCTCAGAGGCAAAATGCTCCCGTCACGTGCCACATTATCCAGGCAAGTGCGCCTGAATGCAGAGTAGGTCCTGTGTACTTAGTGATAGCCCTGGAGCAATGGAACCTGTCTGCGGCAGAGGAATCTAGGAAACCTCAGGGGCCAATGGAAATGGTGTGCATCATTATCTACGTAGGCCACGTGGTGTAGTAACGTTGGAGCACTAGCGCCCGTCATGGACCTCGTGATATCGCGTCAGGGACCTTCACCATCTCCAGCAGGTAATCAACCAGACAGTACATACGGTTCGATGTCTACTCTTTGACAGATCTTGAGAGCCTTCCACCTCACAGGGAACCTATGGCGGTTACCCCATAGTAAGGATGACCTGTAACGCCTTCAGGATCTAGCAGTTTGTGGTCGTAGCAACCTTAGGAGCTGTGCAAAAGCTGGCGAAGGTACGAGACAGGTAGCCTTCCCTCCCACTGGCAAAACTCATGCCAGCCACAACGACGATGTAGGCAGATCGTTCAGTCCTCAAAGAAGCGACAACCTGTATCCACCCCATCAAGCTCAGAGCAGGGCCACAGGTGGTCTTTGCATGCCATTCCGGGGAGAGGGAACACTGGTGCTGTGTTCCGGAGAAGAAGCACACGAGGTCCCCTGAGTTTGTGCACAAGATCAAGTCAGATATGCATGTTGGCGCTGACTGTGGGAGAAGAAAGGATGACCAGTATGTTCCAGGTCGTCCTCCTGCTCGCGCGTGAATAATTGTGCATTTAGACATGCCACTCCCATGTGGATTACCTGAAGACAAGGCAGCGTCCCAGTTGCCACCGGGGAACGACAGATGTTGCTGGCGTTCATGTGTGCCTCAAATCCTTGGACAACTCCGAGTTTACCTGTGTCCAAGCACTGTTGCTGGTATCCACAACAAGAAGCGACTTGTAGGTGGATGCGATAGCTCTAGAGAGTTGTCTCTGACCCTCCCGAAGGTATCGGATCTTTCTTTGTGTAAGTTTCATTTCAAGCTTTTTGGCGCTCTGATAGTGATTCCAACACTCTCCACTTGGCTTGGATAACTTCCTCATTGACAGTGGCAGAAGGAGGAGGTCATTGGACCAAATGTTGTCGATAACTTCACCTTTTCTGGCGGCGTTGTCTACAGCAATGTGTCGACGAGGCTGCAGTGAAAAGACTATGTACTAACAGGACATACAGGATCCTAAGAAAAACACAGAGTTGCTTTGCCCATTTCAAACCTGTGTCGCACAAAAGGACGCGTTTGTTGAATTGCTATCCATGTGCCTGAGATAGACCACCTTAGTGTTTTGTATTCACAAGCTTGGTAAATCACAATGTTTCCACAGTGGACACGGCCTCAATTTGTGAGAAGCCTGTCCTGCCAACTCAGAGGCAAGCCGGAATTATCAGTGGATCAAGAAGGATCGACTGCATTGTTGGCGTCCATATGTACCACTGCATTCATCGACTGAGGCAGAGTTGAAGAACCTGTGACAATAGCTAGGTAACTACAATACCGTTCCCCTTTTTTGTACCTTGAGGAGACAACCTCCGCAGAATGCACCATGTGCCCTTGAACGGTTGCACGGTCTGTTTGAAACATTCCCGACTGAGGATGCACAGCATCCACCGGAGTGCTATTCCTCCAAGACACCGTCCAGAGTAAGCGTGGGTAGCTCTTCTCGCACAGATCAGACAGTCAACCCAAGTGGTGGATACCAAGATTTGCCCGTATGTTTGTGGCCAAGTTACTCTAGGGTGGAAGTCCTGTACGAGCACCTCCGAACATGTACAGTCAGGCCACAGTAAGGTCCAACACCAAGGATCAAGCTGTGCTGCGAAGGGACCACACCCTGAAACAGGGGAAAGGTAAATGGTGGTTTGCAAGCACAATGGAATCACACCTCCCACCCCCAAGACCATTGTACTAGTTATCCCTTAGTGGATAAAGGCAACAGCGCCCAGTCCACTAGACAACACTCCCACGTGTGTACTAGAACCATAGCGAAATATAGTGGCAGTGTGGCATGAGTCAGGAGCCGCAGCCCCTGCCTACGTCCAGTTAGTGCCCTTAGCTTGACTCAGCGGGGTGGGAATTAGCCTGTGCACCTGCCGAGGAAAACACCTGACAACTGCAAGACCAGAGGAGGTGATAAACGGGGTATCTTGTATCCACCTTACGCAGTGAGGTCATCCTTTAACCCAGCGATAGGGGCAAGTAGTGTGCAACCCTAAAATGAGAGCCACTTTGAATGCTTAGGGCCTTTAGTTGCAAGAAACTCAGGTTGATGGTAAAGGAGACAGTTCCCAGCCACCAACAATTACACCAACTTACAAGTGGATAAAGGCAACAGCGCCCAGTCCACCCGAAATAACAAACACGAGACTCTTTATGAGTGCAAGAATCATATGGGAGGTTTGAGCCAATGCTGCCTATGCAAGGAACTCACGAGTTCCTTATAATATCTCGTCATCTTGATGAGTGTACGAGGGCAAACAGTGGGGAGGATGAGCAAATTAACCACTCATACTGGAAAGAGGGAAACACAGTCCAGATGATTTCCGTTCAAAATGTCCCTGCGTACCAAAGTAAGAACAGCAGATTCTTTATCAAAACCTTCTCCAAATAAATTGAAAAGTAAACTTCGCACATCAAACGTCAAGCCATGCACATGCTCACGAGAAGCCTTGTTTGTTGGCCTCCAGCTGACGACANTGTGAAAATCCAACAACCCAACTTGAGCAAGGCCTTAGACGCAGTCCGGAACCTTCACGTCAAGTTGACAACAAACAAAACCAAAAACAACCAAACACTCAACACGGTTCAAAACCCCACAACTGAAGCAAGAAACCGATCAACGTGGGTGCACTCCTTTTACCACACACACACCAAGACAAGTGAGCTGTCTCTTAGTGATTTCTTTCAGTTGACCTTTCTGTTCCTTGAACAGGAAAAATACGGCCAAAACACAAACTAGACCAAAAGCTGACTTTCAGCGGTCTCCAAAATGAATTCAAGCTTGAAAACTCAAAAATACTGCTCTTTCCTACCAAAACCACATGTCGTCATACGCCATAAAAGCTGACCAACCTTGTTGAAACCACTGCATACACCAAACTGTTGAAACATACCAAAAATACGTCAAATTATCCAGATATCACCTCACAGTTTCAAAGCTCCATGCAGCAAAAACACGTTGAACTCGTTGTGACATCACAGCAATTACCAGCACCGAAGGTATAGCATTCCACACAAGTGNCCCCTTTTGATGTCATCAACCCAATTCATAGACACACATCTACCAGCTACAAAGGAAAGCCACCACAGCACCATAGCTATGTGTCCAAAGTTCCTTCCAGCCCACAACGATGCGGCCCATTGTCAAAGTCATGCAGCAATCACATAGCCATGAATTTCTCTGAAATCCTCAGAAGACATCCATAGCTTGTCATAGCCATACCATCATCACAGCATCTCAGGATCCCCTCATCATGCCATCTCACGATTAAATCCGGCTCCTGGCATCTTCAAGATACGCACATTGTATCGCAGCAGATAGCCCCCGAAGTCTGCGGCCTGTGTTCTGCCACCAAATCTCTTGAACGTGTCTGCATACTTGCTGAGGATAAAATCCAGATACTGCGCAACCTCTCCATGGCCTCCCAGAGACATTCGCAACATGGATTCATATGTCCACCTGCGCTCTTTGTATTTTGCCATAGTCACCAAGGTGCGGCCCCATTCCTTGGCACTTGTGATGTTCGGAGGTAGCGACACCAAACCGGTTTGCTCCTGTGTTCTCCGAAGGAGGATCTGTACGCGAACCTTGCACTGCATAGTTGGTGGTTGGTGCCAATGGCGCATTGCCGGGAAAACCTGCCATTGCTGTAGTCTGTGCCATGGGCATTGTCATAGCCATAGATGCATTCTGGGTTGCCGCCACCGCTCCAGTTGCCACCTGTGTTGTGGACGAAATCAACGGCACTCCATCCTCTTCACCAAGGACAACAGGACCCAATCCTGCATTGCCTGGTCCAAGCATAGGAGGTCCACTTCCATATGGTCCGGTTCCACATCCCAAAGCCATACCAGGAGGTGGTGCCGCTGTGGAGAACTCACCATTGAATTCCTTGATCGCTTGGACCACTTCGAATTCAGCAAAGGACTCATCTTCATCCACCAGGTCATCCATGAAGCGTCTCTTACTTGCATCTGTCATGGCCCCACCGTGATCTTCTCCAACATACTTCATTGCCGGGACTGCAGGCGCCATCTTCGCCTTAGCTTTAGCCCTCACCTTTGGCACCCATGGAAACTGCTGGTCGGGGAAAGTCATGATCTTGCCTTCCTCTACCATAGCTTTCTGTTCTTCGGTGATCACCAGCCCCGACACTCGGGCTTGCATGAGCTGAGCACTCAGTTGCCCAGTATGTTTGGCTCGTCGCAGCAAAGCTTGCAAAGTCTCCTCTTCAACCGCTGTCATGTAGGGTAGTCCATGGCCACTCTCAGCACTCGCCATATTCGCTGAAGATCCAGCCGATGCAGCACCCATAGACGAAGCTGCTCCAGACATTGCTCAGACTACGGAGAAAAACAAAAACAAGAACACACACACACACAACACCTAGAGGAGCAACACACCACATGTCACAGTTATCTTAGCACCGGTTGTAGTGCGATGTCCCGAAATGCAAGTGTATGAGCTGCTTTGGAGTTGTCTGAGTCTTTGTGACGTGCAATCCAGACTAAGGTCATAGCAGCTAAGCCTTGACACCGCAACTGCTGGGTTTTACCCCCTTTCAAACACATCCACAAACTCAAGTCAAACGGGTTGGTTTGTTGACGCGGTTGAAATCAAAAAAAACATGTCAACTTTGCCACCAAAAACGTGGCCGTCAAAGCAAAATTTCCATTTCTTCGAAACGTGGAAATTGATCATGCGGCAAAAACTCAAACAATAGACTTCACTCTGAAGTCAGTGATCTACCGAGCTTCTTCAAATCAAACGCAACATCGTGAGGACCCCAAGTACCCAAAAAAAACACTTTGACCTACATGCATGGCTTCATCACTGCAAAGGCCCAGGCATAGGGTCCACACGATAAGGTCTCGACTCTAAGTTTCAAACTGCTAAGATCCAGACCAAAACGACATAGGCTCCAGGCAAAAACTAAGGTTATAGCAGTGAGCTCCGAGCAAGGCCCCGACAACAAGACAGAACGCCATTGCTTCCCATTGGCAGTTCTTTTCTAAGAAAAACGACTCCCAAAACGAATCCAGACAAAATGGGCTTGTGTCTGGATTCATTTTTCTGAGCTCCAAACAGGTCAAGACAATAAACCCCAAGCCACAAAAGAAAATCAGTTCACTGCAAAAGGCCCAAACCATGGATCTCTACGGATAAGGTTCGGACAAAAACATGTGAAACATTGCCATTGACCTTCTAAGGATCTCTCATCGCAGCTTTCACTGCCGACAGAATTCCTCTGGCCAACTTCTCAGGATATCTTGCCGTACTTGCATAGTTGATCTCTGAAATCGATGCATGTTCACCGCAACAACAGAAACCAAATCGAGAGTGCAATGCTCGGCAAAACGTAAAATGACTTGCAGCAAAACAAAGTGATTTTCCTATGGGTTTCCAAGAAGATGTTGCCACACCACACTGACACAGGTACACCTGACAACAATGAGACATGCTAGATTCGTTCAAAACCCTTTCTGTTAGAGGTCTTGACCAAATGGAATTATGAAATGGAAGCTCAAATGACTTCGAATCACCTAATGCCAAGAAACCACCAACCGACCTCATTATGGATTCCCACTCCAAATCAGAAACGGTTGCATCTCCTGAAGAAAGGTGTTTCAACGGGCTTCCTGAAGCACAAGGGGTTGACACATGTACATGTATCCACTTGCCTTTTCGCCTCCAATCCAAAACACATCTCGAAACTTTGGACAACACTTCTTGAGACTGCACATCCTTGACAACGCCAACATACGAAATACCCCCTTTTAAGGTCAACACCGAAAGTTGGGAATCAGGCTCACAACACACTTCCACAAAACCAAAATTCCTAGGACCAATCTCATTCATCAGCATCTCATCGTCATCATCAAACATCACACCCTGCATCATTGAAACCGGCATATCACGAGGTTCAAATCCTAATGCTCTACGATGCTTTTCGAAAAGGTGGGAACAGAGACATTTGGTAAATAAGTCTGCCATGTTAACCACCCCAGGTCTGTGATAGAGTGACAACTTCCCTTCTGACAGCTGAGATCGAAGCCAAAGGAGGCGGATTTCGATGTGTCGGGACCTTTTGGGTACATCGCTCTGCTGGATCAGCTGGAGGGCTGATGAACTGTCCGATTCAAGGACCATTTCCGTTTCAACACCTTCAGCAATTTCACCGATCCCCCACAAAATCCTAGCTACTACACGACCAAAAGATATGGAATCTTGTGCAGTCTGCTGAATAGAGTATAACTCAGATTCACAGAAACTAAGGCTAGTGCCTTGTTGTTGTTTCGATATCGCACGCACAAGGCACTTTTCAAAGAAAACAACATGTCCACTAATCCCTTTTCTTTTGTTGAACCTATACGGGGCATGTGAGGCGTCGGCAAACATATGCAAAAATGCGGAGACTTTCAGGGTATACTCACTAAGCATTTCACAAGTTGATGGCATCCTCAAAACAACATTCAAATCAGTCTTCAAAAACCTGAGAATAGCTTTGAGTGCAGCTTCAGTGGAATGACAAGGATCAGACTGTTGTGACCCCAAAAGCGACAACCAAACTTTCAAATCCATGCGAGTTTGCGCCATCCACAGCAAGCGCCCTAACGCTTTCCTAAAGCGGTTGTACGCTTCTGGTGTCAGTTTGGTCTGTGACAAAGGATCAGTTTTCTCCAAATGCGTCGAAATATCGGGCACAGAACGTGATTCTCCTTTGATCTGGAACTCATCAAAAGTAGATTGGAGATACTTGGGTGAAATAGATAGAAAAATGCACTCTTCATCTTTGGGCCTCTCAATGGTTCTCCCTATAAACTGCAATGTCCCCCCCCCCCAAGCGCAGCGGGCAAAATCACCCCAGTCGTCTTAGTAGGCACAATTGCAGCTATAGTCTGAACAACCTTTTCTTCGGCAGCCTTTGATGAAGAAGTAATCAATATGTCATCTACATACACTATCATCACCACTGACCCCAAAACATTGCGACCCTCAACAATCTGACCTTGAAAACAACATGGTTCATATTCGTCATTCCATAATCCCAGCTTGGTAATGGTTTCGGTGAGGAGTGACAACCAATGCATAGAAGCGTCACGCAATCCATTAAGAGATTTCCAAAGGTCAAGAAACACCAAATCTCCTTGGAGGGTGCTGATGGACTTGGGCATTCTGAGTACCACGCGAGTTCCACTGGGTAATGGAGAATGCATAAACGCATGGCTCACATCTAACGCCCTGAGGCGCCAGCCTCTTGTTGCAGCTAACGATAATAAGATCTGGACAACTTCACACGATGGAGTCGGAGATGAGCAACGATCGTGCGGACTCTTTAGATCGAATGTCCTTAGCTACCACTCTGGCACGCACCCTGTCCACCGACTTGAATGCTGTTACCCACCGGGCCTGGATCACACGCAAATAAGGGCATGATCTCTTCACTTCCTCAACATCACCACTAGAAAGAACTTGCCCCACTTGACATTTTGTCATGTTAGCTAGCTCTTCTTTCATACCAGCAAACGCCAAAGTCTGATCCAGCAAGACCAATGTAGTGTCGTCCACCACCTCATGAGGTGCCCAAAGTAGCACATCAGTCCCACATAGCTGAACCTTCTCCGACTTTGACTCATGTTCTTGCAGAAACTTAATGGACTGCACAAACTCGTCAAAGGTGTCTGGTGATGTTGCTGGAGTAAATGAATACAGGTTGCTCAATGTCGGAAACTTCAAAGGCTCACCACCATCTGACCAAAACAAGCCAATTGACGCAATCATGTCCATCTTGGTGTCACCATCCTCATCAACACTGGTCTTGATCTCTTGTTCCAAATCTTCAACTGCTGTCTCCCCAATAGAATGGCTTAGTCAATTTATTATTTTTAACTATTTAGTTAATTTTTATCTATTGTCTTGTTTTTTCACGTCAAATTTAAAGTTAATTTTTTATCGATAGCGTCTATTTTTTTAGACTATTTTTTGTCTATTTTTCGTGTTG
>DF240139.1:0-30383 GCA_000507305.1 Breviolum minutum Mf 1.05b.01
TATATACTTCCCAGAAGGAATGTTTACATATTTTTCACGTTGTCCAGGCTCTGATTGAAATCGTCCTGAAAAATCAATCTTTGAAGGCCTGCGGGCAATCCTATGTCATGAATTTCCTGATTGAAACGCTCTGCAAATGTCAAGGTCTGAAGGCTCTTGGGCAAATTGAGCAGCAAGGCAGGCATTTCGTCACTCACATCTGTCACTTTTGTAATCCCATTCAACGAGAACTCTTCATCCTCAACGTTGTCTCCAAGGGCAAAATGCAAGGCAGCGAGCAAGTTGACGGGGATGTAGGTAGCCGACACGTGTGCCCGTTGACCCCCAAGTCCTTGTTGTTTCAAACTTTCATTCAGCACAAGCCTTGAAGTATGGGATACAACCAACTGTAGGCCCGGCTTGGTTGGAACTTCGTCCAAAATCAAGTTCCACAAATCACAACCACACATGGAGTCTGACACATTCAATGTCACCATGGATTCTCCGCTGATGCTTAGCACCTCAAGCTCTGTAAGCCCTTCTACTCCCGTGGTAGCATCAATTTCACCGATGCGGCGGCGCTTGCTTTGCCCCGGCATGGCATGATCAGGAGATGAAGTCATAATGTATGCTGCCAACCATGAGACTAAGCCCAAGGATTTTCGATCATATGTTTCAAATGGGCGGTTCAACCACCAACTAGTGATGCAAGTTGACTTAAAGACTTTATGGGTGAAAAATGGATGAAGGAGCTATGCCCCAAGCCCCTCCACTACTCTAATTGAGTGTGGACATAGAGGTATTGTGCAAGCCAAGGGACGTTGAGAATCTTCCCTCTCAGCGGGAAAACTCCATATCGATCTCTTCCAATGACCTTACAGCACGTGTTGCTTCACCCGCAAACCCTGCGTTTCCCTGTTCGCTTCTAAATGCACCAAGATACTCCCAGGCCTGCGACTGCCAAGGATTTTGCACTATCTCCCTGGCATGCGACATTGGCTATTGAAGCTATTGCAAATAAGTGCATCCCTTATCGGAGGAAGCCTCGGTCAGGATCAAAGTGCATTCGCGACCTGAACGGCGAATGGGCATTGCAATCCGACATGTGCACATGTGCACCCGACATTTCTAGTACATTTCATTGTATGTTGTCCATAAAGTGATGTCCAACTTGCATCTTCTGAGCCCATCACCATCTCTACCACCTGCAAGGTTTGCATCCTTGCCAGTTCAAACAAGGTTTTGTACAGTTTGGTGTTGGTCAGCTGGCGGACACAAGGCAAAGTTGTGCCATGTATGTTGGTTATTGTCTTTCCGTCCTCGAGCTTGGGAATGTTGAGAAGACGCTTGGTCTTTTTGTTTGGTGCACTCGAGCCACCCTTCATGGTCTTGCCAAGATCTATCTCCTCTTTTGCTCTGGCCCATTGCAGGACCATGTCAACCTCAACAAACAACAGGCAATAAGCTTTCGCAAACATGAAGTAGCAGACTTGGACTGAGGTTTCCGGCAATGCCAGTCTTCAGAACTTTCTCAATCATCTTATCCGGGATATGGCAGCTCGACCTGTCATTCTTCAACTGCACTACAATTCTCAACTGACAATTCGAAAGGCTAGCGGCTAACTGCACATCATAGCCATCAATGCAGGCAGGGCTGACCCAAATTTGGCAGCTTTCAGAGTAAGTGTTTCTTTGGTTTGAGAGTCAAAAGATGGGTTTTCAATCTGAGCGTTCACAAAGATCCACAAGTAGTTTCTGACATGGTACCTCGCACTGAGCTAAATGGTTTCCGACTACAACAGATTGCAAGTGCTTTCACGGCGGTCTCCCAAAGGGCACGGCTTGATCTCCTCAGGAAACAGGCCATAGAGTCATCCAGCACAGCTGGTTGAAGTTGAAACGAGTTTATTCAGAACATTTCAGAACCAAGTTTTGAACCATGCCGCCCTTATTTTGCTTGTTCACCTTTGCAGTGATAGCCTTGAGATATCGCACACATACAGCTGAGACTTGGAGCAGGCACCAGGCATGGCACCTCGACCAGTTGATCAGCCACATGGACAACCTGAGTGCAAATGTTCTCATTTCGAAACGAAGAGATCGCAAATCACGCAAGAAAGCTTGGCTTCAAAGAGGGCATCACATGGGTGCCGCCCTTTGGCGTAGCAATGTTGTTCACGAAGGACACCTTAGAAGCAAACATCTAACTGCAAAGGATGCAACTGTTGATGTCGTGCCTTGCCTGCTGAAACTGTCCATCTGATACTGTCATAGCGACCTGTAAACACAAATCGCAACGATTCCCAAAGCTTCACTTGCTCATACCTTTCTGAGTTCAGCAAATGGCCTCCCATCTTTCATGGCACTTTTCGTGAACCTTGGTGCTTGAACATGCTTGAACAGCTGTCAATTGAAATAAAATGTTCCAACAAAAGCCTCTGCAAAAATCCTGCCAAAAGGAAGGTCAAAGAAGTTCATTGCATCTTAGATTGAGACTATTTGCACATCTTCAGTTCCTGTGTAGAGCTGGATGTAGTCCTTAAAGTTGCTGATGTCCAGCCTGCGGCCGGTCTGGGAGCTGTCAAATCGAAATGAACCAAGTCAAAGATGTCTACCATCATTCCATCTTGTCCTCTTGCCATTGAGGAAGATCTTGCACTTTGCAGGAGTGGTCCCTGCAAGATCCACCTGAATCCATCTGAATTCATCTGATATATATATATATATATTGAATCTGGTATCTATATCTTATCTATAAAGCAACCCTGCATATGCTGAGGCTTTGGCCACCCGTCGAGACATCAGCCCCACGATGTCCTTGTCCAACTTCTTCATCCCAAAACGTGTAAGATCTGGCCAAAAGGTGATCCTCAATTGAGGCCAATTCAACGTATAGGACCAATAGAGGCAGGTTGTATCTACCAGCAATGGCGACATAGGGCCATACTGTGCCATATTGTGCCAATATAATGTGCTAGTGCTAGACACGTTGCTGGCACTACTCGTAGCAGTTCTTCCATTGCCATTGATTTTGAATTCAAAGCAATACCAAAACCCCGTCAAGAACTCGCTCTGTCCACAGGAGCGTCAAAAAACCAGCAAGTTGAGCTTTACAAGATCTATGGCATGCTCGAACAGGAGGTCCAGTGCACGGAGGAAAAGGGACAGGGTAAAATTTGTCAAACTGAGACCTACTGTCCGACATTCCCAATGGCTGGGTCAGACACTTGGTGAAGCTTTCTCCGGAGTGTGAAGTTATCTTCGGTTTTTGCTTTGTCTGCATGTTGCCCTGGAAAGTGACGAAAAGAAAATCCAAGTTTTCAAGCTTGAAGCAGAATTGCATGCAAATCAAGCTGATGGATGTTAAATTGTATATCCCTTGTACCTCATTTGGACATTCAAACGGTCACTTTGCCAGAATCTGATCTGATTGCTGTGTTTTTTGCCAGAAAAGAATGCATTCGACAAAACACCAATAGCATTCAATTGTATTCAATGGTATCCAATAGTGACAATAGTGCAGTATCTCTGCTGTGAGTGAGGCTCTTACTAAAAAAAATACAGTAATCAAAAGACTGTGAGCCTCCCAAATCTGATGATATTTCTTCTTGCGCTCGGCGTCTCCACACTCAATTTCAAACCTCAGACTCCAGAGCTCTCCGATCACATCTCAAAGATCCTTACAGTCACAAGGTTACACCGGTTACGCCGCAATGCTTAGCCTCGGGCTTTTTGGAAAAAATATTTGTGAGCTTGGCACCATATCCGTTTCGTCCACCAGTGACCTGCCACGGTTACGTTAAACCATAGTCTCAGTAATACGTACTCTCAAGTTTGCCTTCTTCTCAGTATCATCATAGTTGTCACTGGTCAATAAGTGGCCGAAGACCTCAGCCAATCAACACCTTTCTGATGCCTTTTCCGCAACTTCATCAGCACGGAAAAATCAGGAAGTTTCTTCGTTTATCCTCATGAATGCGCTCTGATATACTGAACCATATAACTTCTTCAACTTTGCAGCGTATGAGGTCCTTGCAAGCTCGGGTACGTACATTTTGTGCTCTTTGTGTTCCTGTCAAATGGCAAGGCCCTCACATGGCATTGAATGGCATGGTGATCCCTCGATCAAGCGACATAAGCCTCCACTGGTAGACCATGACCGTTGTTCTCCACGGTGACAAAGCCATCTTTCTCATTTATGGTCACCTGCACATAAAAGTGATATTGAATTCATTGTGATTTTCGTGAAAGACCAACAGTTTTTGTCTTCCAACTTCCAACTAACTCCGTCTCAATCTCAGTGTTTGGTGCCTTCACATAGGTCTGAGAGTTGTCCCGGACAAAGTTGTCTGCCGCATTCACTAAGATTTCATCAAAAATCTTGTATAGTCCTGGCCTAATGGGAAACGGAGAACAGGAATTGATCAAAAGGAACTGCCGCCCGCAGACAGACTTTGCACTTATGCCTTAGGATCCATAATCCAAGGCCAGTACACATAGTTGAGATTCTTTTGCTGAACAGATCCATCCTTCTCATAAACCTGAGACTCCATGAAAGTATCGCAGCACATGGTTTCAGCTTGAAAATGCTTGAAACAAAGTTGCAGGTCCACCTCGAAGCTGTTGAAGTGAACCGCGTTTGTCATGGACTTGAGCTGGAATTCATCAAAAACCCTCCTTTTTTCTGGCCATTGCTCTGCAAGAGGCGTCGCACTCGCTACAAATGCTATGCGTTCACTACCCGTTGGTCACATAAGAATCTACTTCCATCTAATTCCGATCTTTTAACTCAATGACTTCTTGTTTTAGATTGGTCTCATGTAGGGTGTTATAGTACTGGCAGGGCTGATTCCCTACCAGACCTCAATGCCTGACCAAATTGACCAACTGGTTGAGTGAAACAAGCGGTGTATCCAGCAAAGGGCTTAGCCCTTCAACTGACACTAGAAATGGTACATTCACTCCGCAAGAATAACTGAGGCATTTGCCAAGAAAAAAGTCTCCCCATTCCATTCAACGTTCAGTGCTACGCTCAAAGACTGCCCCCCTGAGCTTTGCGTGGGCTATTTGCTTGAAATCAACTGAATGATTTTGAATGATTGAACATGAATCATCATGAATTTAGATATATTAAGATGGTGAACCGATGAACGTTGAGATATGCTGAGTCTATTACCTTGGGCCTTGAGCGGCTAGCCCAGTGGTACTTGACCGATGAGCTGAGGCTCGTCTGGCGGCAAGAGGTCCCTTCCGCGCCTGAAAAGGCACAGGAAGCAGTTTTGTTCAAAATCGGTTTTGCATCATTTTGTTTGCCTGAAACATGTTTCACTGTTTCACCATCTTTTCATCGCTTTTGTATACTTTTGTCTGGTCTCTTCTCAAACTTCTCCCGATTCCAAGTTGTTTTTGAACGTGAGTCCATCACACAAGTCATACAACACGAAAAAAAGCACCAGCTGCAACTGTCGTCACGTACGTGCAGTGCCTGAAAGATGCCATCTCCAAACGGAGCGATTTGATTTCCTTCATCAAACCTGCGATATCCTCCCTGTTCAGACTGGAGCTGTCTTGCTGCAGATGTGGCTTCTCAGAGCCTGAAAGCGACCAGCTGAAAGTGCTGGTCAAATAGCTTCTGAAATAGCATCTGCTGAGTTCCTGACCTGTAAAACTGAGATTACTCGAGGAACCTGGCCAAATTTTGATGAGTTCTCACAGCCGTACTAGCAGATTGATTTAACTGTCAAATAGTTTAATAATTTAATAGATACAAATTGAATCAAACGAATAGTGGCAAGAAGTGGATACAATGGACTTCTGCACTACAGTCGATGCAAAAAATCTGGCCAAATTATTATAATTCACAGGTCGTTAGGTCGAATTTCGTTAATTCAAAACTAAAATAAGAGTTAGGTCGCTGAAATAGGAAAATATTGGCTGACGTCGGGATCCTTATGCCTGAGATCTGTGATTTTTTAAAAATTGATATGCAGCATCTTCAAGCATCGTTCATCCCAACCTGCAGCGGGTGGAGCAAAATCCTTGAGATCCTCGCCATTCACCCTGCAGGCGATGCAAGGGTCATTCGCACGTGCATGGCTAATGAACCTCAAGGCCGCCGGCCTTTCCAGGTGCATAACTGCCGTCGATACTCTCCTGAACATTTGTCCTGGGAGCCGTCAAAAACTGCCCTCTGCCGGTCCGCCCCTCAAACATATATCGAATCGGGAGTCAAAAAAAGATGGTCATTCTAGATTCTAGCTTGTATAATATACAAAGTTAAAGAACAATGCAGACTATGAATCACCCAGTAAAGGAAAGGGTTTGTGGCTACTAGATGGCCATGAATTCTGTCAAAGGTTGAAGGTCAAAGGTCACATCTACCGTCCTGGAACGCCAAGTGGAGTGATGGTTGTGGGTGGCTGCCGGCTCTCATCGTCCAGGGCTTCTTTGGTCACTACGAGAACAGGAGGATGCAATCGACGCCAGATGCGTTGTATAGAAACTGCTGCCATGTTCTTGTAGTTGCGGCCAAAGATCAACCTACCAGTCATAGATAGTCATAAGACAGATTTTTAAGAGGGTAATTAGAGTCTATCTGCTACTTGGATTGGACTGTCAGGATCAAAATGAGCAAATCTTAGGGCCTGCTTCTCAGAGAGATTCGTAGCTTCTCTCGGCTAGAAGCTACTGATGTCCAAAGCGATGAAAACTCTGGGAAGTCAACCATCGACCTGGCGCGGATTAAGACCTACCTGAGGAGCGAGTGGAAACTACCATCTAAAACTGCCAGTCGCCTCACCATCTCAGCCTTTGGAACCACAATGCAACTGCCGCGTGCCTGGAACAAAGACGGTCCCACCAGCGTGTCTCTGTGCCACCCGCAAAAATTAGCGAATCAACAGGGAAGACAAAAAGAGACCAAAACTTCTGAAAGTCTACAGCTCGTTTGGAATGCCAGGTTCTTTGGGTACAAAGACTTTGTTGTTTTCGTGCGTTGGATGACGGCTGCCCACTCACAACAGCATAACAACTACCTCCCGCAGGAGCAACTCTGTCACCATGAAGTATTGATCTGCACTGAAGCTGAAACTTGCAAGATTGTAGCAATTTTAGATCACGAATCACGCAGTGGAAAAGTATTGGCATTCAAGGGATGTTTACAACATTTTGATGCCTCCCACCATATCTCGTATCACCATTCTTGCAGCTCCCATGTCATTGGTGGGCCTCACAGCGAGCAGTCGCTTCTCGTGGCTGGTTGAAAAGGACGCCGTACTCTCCAAAATAGCTGGCCTCAAAAGTCTCAGGAATCATGTGCTTGAACACACAAGCATCGAAGCATGCACTGAATTATTCAACTCATATCAACTCATACTAAGTATAGTATATAACTTGTATTAACATATCAAGACCGATGGGACACACCAGCTGAGCCCACGCACCCTACAAAAGAGCTGATAAGGATAGGTGCTCGGTGCCTGTTCACCTTGGCAGAACAACTTCTTTTTAGGAACCCAACTTGCAACATGCATCACCTGGGGCATTGGCCATTCAGCTTCACTTGAACAGCTGCCAGCCACCGTCCCATTCCGGCACTCACCGTATTCACATCTTCGCCACCAGTGTCTTTTGGCACCTCGGTATCCGCGCCCAACAAACACCCAGGTGCCCAAGAAGCTGCCAATTTTAAGG
Source organism: Breviolum minutum Mf 1.05b.01 (assembly GCA_000507305.1). Classification (NCBI taxonomy): domain Eukaryota; class Dinophyceae; order Suessiales; family Symbiodiniaceae; genus Breviolum; species Breviolum minutum. Next base: position 7,672 of record DF240139.1, read on the forward strand.
CCCAACAACTGGACAAGCAAACCGAGGTCAAAACACCAACATGTGCAAAAACGCCACTGGTAACCTTGCAGACAAGATTTTGCAGGATTTACAAAGATCACTCCTTGCAGGTGCCACTTGCTATAGGTTCACAAATATCCCACAACTAGGAAACAGACAAGGAAGATATGATTTGAAAAATCCTGGCAGTGGTAGATGTTCTCCATCTTCAAGAAGTACTGCCTCAGTGCTCCCAAAAAAGGTTGCTTCTTTCAATCATCTTTAAGCAGAAGGGACGAGCAACCCTAGCATGTTCATAAGAAAGGACGTCTGTTAGATGCACCTTTCGATGTCATCTTTCAGGATAGGTCCACAATGTTGATGACTGTCAGATTTCACAAAGTCGGTATGCATACAGGATACCGGTGCGAGTTCAATGCCAAAAGCATTGTGAGTCGTGGAGGCAACTCATCTATCCTTTCCAGCAAAAAATAAATGGTGGAATATGAATACGCGAATCACAAAAAGATACCAAGAGTTTTGTGGCTTGGATTTGATTCTGCACATCAAATACCAGCTTCAAGCCAAAAACATATTTTTTGAAGCACTGCAACTGTCAGGCTGTCGGTGTCCTTTTCGTCGGCAGTGAGGAGAAAAATCGATTCTCAATGAACTGACCCTTGAACAGCAAGGGTGGAATCATTCTCTCCAAGCTGCCATACATGTGCCTGCCAAGAGTGTCGTTTTCATTCTGAACCCTGATCATTGCCTCTGTATGGTAGGATGCTGCTATGGAATGCTATCAATCCATTTGGAAGTAGGAAACTCAGTCCACAAATTTTGCCGCACCTCCCTGTGAGCAGGGCTCTCACACCTTCTTTGTCATACTTCTGCGTCATCCACTTTGTGGCCTGACAACGTGTCTCCAATTACTCGTGTCGAGGCACCACAAACAGAAAGGGGAAAGCAAGGAGACTCTTACGCCTAAATATTTTTCCATTCTCCGTATCTGCCACCAAAAGGCATCCAAGGGTAGAGAAAGGTTTTTTGTTCGAACCCATCTATGGCTTCATATCATCTGTTTTTCATCACTCCATGCGATTCACATCGTACAGGCATAACCCATTCTGCATAACTCTGGCATGTATCTATGGCTTCCCTCCTGTCAGCGTCACACTTCAAACAGCTTAACCTCAGGAAATCACCAAAACCTCTCAGCCCTCCAAGCACGTTATACTTTGGAGGGTCTTGCCATGGTTCGGTTTTTAGCTCCACCCAGATCTAAGGCCAATTCGGTTTTGCAACTGGCCTCGCTAGCAACCCAATTCTGCAGCTCCCCAACACACTCTTCGCCGAGCTCTGTGTGTGAAGCAAACTTCTCCATCAGCCCCCGCTGCTCTGAGATGAATTGCCCACGTTCGTCCACGCGTGTCACTGCACTGATCACCTGACTGGAGACATGTTGCACCTCCACCGCTGGAGACATGGGAAGCTTCTTGTGTCACACCCAACTCGATGCCCGCCTCTCCAATGATGATACTGTGGACAACTGCGCCGATTAAAAATGTGAAGACCACATACAGAATCTCACCTGTCCCAAAGCCGACAACGCATTGCATTTTTCTCAATGTCACATCTTCACTGTATCTAGAATAGAAAGATTGAAAAGGTGGAGTGGAAAAAGTGCGACTATATTGCATATGTATGCATATGTATGGGTGTATGTCTGTCTCGAAAGTACGAACAGCTTTGTCTACCTCGATCTCTTACAACAAGAGCCTTAGGTATGAGACTGTATAATGGGTTTCGGCCAAAAATGATGTGACTGTCAATCTGATCTATGCATTCTCGACGTGGAACATAGATTTGTCATTTGTCTACTGTGTAGATCCATTGGTCTATGTATCGTGCATGTCTCATGTACGGATCATTTATGTATCTCGTACGAATCACGTATGTATCAATCATTTATCTTCTACACATCATGTGCGTGTGCGTTTAGGTGCCTCTTTGCATAATGCCTGTCTGGTCCGTCTGATCTATCTACTTGTATTGTCTAGTCTATATATCCTTCTATGCAGACTGAACTATGGGGTATCATGTACAATAACTATATGCATCAACAACTTATCATGAGTGCATCCTCAGGCAAGCAACCCTTGTGCACATCATACATGCATCAAGAAAACAGAATCTATTTACCATGCATGCTAGGATGTTTAGATGTCTGCATGTTCTGCTCCTTTCTGTCTTCGCACACGTGTACGTTTCAGTCCTTGTGTTTGTTTGTTCGTGCCTTTTGGCGTTTGCATCTTTGCCTGATTGCTTGCTGTGCATATATTTTGGTTGTTTCTTTGTTTGTTTGTTTCATTATGTTTGATTGATGTTTTGTTTGTTTGTCTGTCTGTCTGTCTATCTGTCTGTTTGTTTGTTCGTGCAGTTCTTTCTTTTGTCTGCTTGGTTGCTTCCTGGCTTTCGCTTGCTTGCTTGCCTGCTTGTACGTACGTACGTACGTACGTACATGCATGCATGCATGCATGCATGCATGCATGCATGGATGGATGGATGGATGGATGGATGGATGGATGGATGGATGGATGGATGGATGGATGCATGCATGCATGCATGCATGGATGGATGGATGGATGGATGGATGGATGGATGGATGGATGGATGGATGGATGGATGGATGGATGGATGGATGGATGGATGGATGGATGGATGGATGGATGGNATGGTATGGATGGATGGATGGATGGATGGATGGATGGATGCATGCATGCATGCATGCATGGATGGATGGATGGATGGATGGATGGATGGATGGATGGATGGATGGATGCAGGTATGTATGTATGCATGTAGGAAGTAGGTGGTTCTTTCTAATCATGGCCATCTATGTATTTATGCCTGCTTTTATGGCTGCTTAATTGCATCCATGGATGCAAAGATCGATTAAGGATGGATGAATTGCGGATTGGTGGTGGATCTATACATAGGTATTCATTTAAGCATACATACGTGCCTAGACGAGACAAGGGTGAATCCAAGACCATGTTCAGCAATAAGCTTACGGGAGTGGATTGCTGGACTGACCGTTGCGCAGTTTTGTGTAGTGATGCAATGATCTGCCTGGCGTCACCGCTGCAATATCTCCAAAGCCTGCCCCAGACAGTCAATTCCAAAGCAGGGTGTCTACTACGTTGGCATGTTCAACTGTTGCGTCAAGCAAATTCAGAATACAAAAACATGCAGTTGCGGAGGCCTACGGTAGTGAAGACAGTGAGTATGAAATACCTGACAGGGTTGCTCATGTGCTGTAGGTTGTCGGTTTCAGACGATCCCAAACTGGGAATCTTGAAGCCGCTTCCAAAGACCCTGGAGATGAACCAAGTGCAACCTGGCCACATTGCATGCAGCCACTGCAAGCCAGGATCGCTCTCATCTAGCAAATTTCGCTCACCAGCAGAATCCACATATCTTCTCGCAAGCCATGTGTCCTCGCAGCAAACAACTCAAGGTGCCCATATTTATCACTGCGTCGCTTTGCAAAATTTCCAGGGTTGGCGCGATTGAATGGTATACAGTATGCTTATTCTTTGAATTTGAGGAGCATATCAATATCATGTCAATATTTAGGGCTCTTTCTTCGATATGCGACACTTGGCAGCATCTGGCTCCTGCGGGTTAGCATGCAAAGATGCACACATATACCAGCCGCATGCTAGCAGGTGGACGCTGAAGAATAGACCAACCAAGACGTTGATGATACGAACTCCCCGCAATGTCTGCAGCCACTTCCACAATGGGCTCCTGAGTGCGCTCAACAAAGAAGGAAAGCAGGAAACTAAAAGGAAACTTATTCTATAATTATAGGAAATTTATGTTCTTCACGATCAGAATAGCCGATGATAGGTCCAAGGCGACAGAACTATGCGTAGTATCTTTCCAATACGCAATCATACCTGACAGCCAAGAGTCTTCTTCATGGCTGTTAGCTTCGCAAGCCGCCCTATCCGCGCAAGTCGAAAGAGGCGAGATGCCCGTTGAAGACGCACGGTCCTGACAATGTTTTTCTACAGATCTAGGATTTTCCAAGACCGTCTTCGACTCTAACGAAAACAATGCAGACTTCAGAGTGCTGTGTGTGCTCAATCCTGGCAGCTTGATGGGCATTCGTATCGGATGATCCTTGGCAGAGAAAAATCTTACAACTTATATGTCATATGATGTCATATGTAATCCATTGAGCCATCGCTTATGGTGCTTTGGCTGAGATGTTGGCCATCTCCGCCACTCAAGCCCTTCATCATTTCTCCAGCTACCTTAGGCTTCCAACGGTGCTAGTAGCATCACAGAACATCACTGATCCAATGCAACTTTGAGGAGAACTGCAGCCAAGGGATGTCAGGGATTAATGACTTAATGCTAGACAAGGCACCTCCTCCGGAAGACAAGCAATGATATTGACAACAAAGCTTCCACATGCGTAGCGTTTAGCAACTTGAGGCCAGCAATCAACCTGCAAAACAACATAAAAGGATGGGGCAACAGGGGTAACAAATCGATCTCAATGGAGAGGAGAAAATGGACTCACCAGAACAAAGATCTACTTCGACTGCGAGCGCAGTTAGTGCAATCGTTCCGAGATGTTTGGTTCCGCTTTGCCAGACATGGCCACACGGTCGGAAGGGCCTCTCGTCCCTTGTCGTCATGGTAGCTGAAGAAAAAGTAAATAAATGAGTCGATCCAAAATAGCCCGTCCACAAAGGTCGACCACACCTGGCAGTGTGAAACGCTTCAGGCGGCAAAGACACGTTATCACACTTTCATGCCATTGATGTTCATTGATGTCCATTGCACCCACGCCTGCCAAGCTACAGGGTCCAAGCCTAGGAAGTCTGCGACCTGGTGGTTTGTTTAAAATCCAAGTGAAACAAGCAACTGAAACTCATAGAACTCAAATAGATACAAAACTGATCCAATTTTCAACTAAATCTAAAGCAACAATTTTGCTTTCAGAAGTTCATGTTGTGACCTTTGGCTCATTTCCCTTTTGAGCAGGAAAAAGTCTCCAACAGAATCCGATTTATTATCTGATCCCTGTGAGCACCTGCATAGGCTCAGGCTTGTGCAAGTCTATAAAGGTGAGCTGAAACAGGAACCAGGTCCCAATGTACATCAGCAGCGCCGTCACAAGTCCGGTCCACATCTGACGACGTGAAAAGATTTTACCAAATCAGAAGTCAGATGTTCAATGATATTCATATGGGCTCTTATATACAGGAACGTACCTATCAATACTACAATACTTTGATATCTATACATTGTTTCACATTGAAATTTGCAATGATCTATACGTTGAGAAAATGATACATACCTTTATACATACGTACATCAATATACTCTACACACAATTTCATGCATTAATTCATACATACACTTTGTATCCTGCGTGTGTGTCGTGTGTGTGTGTATTTAAACAAATGTACGTACGTATGTATATGTCAAATGATATACATATATATATATACATACTTGCAGAGACAATATATTATTATATAACATAGTCATATTATACATTCACTCTGTGTACATTTACATAAATGCATGGACATAATCTAATGCTATACGACCGTATGGTTGATCATTTAAAAAATTAAATTGTCGTCTCACATATCAGTCGGAAAATGCCAGCTTGCCAAAATCCAACGGCCGCTCCCACCTTGCGAAACCTGTTGCGCTCAAGCATCACAAAAGTGCTCCCTGTATGATCCATCTTTTCTTCTTCCTCATCGTCAGAGTCTTCACTGGGCCTGCCAAAGGCCCTGAGGTCCTGGAGAGTGCGAGACTAGGAGACGGTTCGGACGTGTCACCGTCCGTCAATCTTCTTGCAGGGGTAGAAGGGCGGAAGCCACAAATGCTTTGCTCATGTAATCACTATTGGTTCCTCATTGCAAAGACTGGTGCTTAAACCCTAAGATGTGCTCAAGATGCTCAAGTGTTAAGGTCCCTTGTTTTGCGAAACCTTTTCTTTTGTAGTGGTTGCTCGGCCTTTCTGTGATAACAAGCTGCCAGGAGTACGAGTCCAATAAAACATCAAAAAGGCAAACACTCATCACTTCGATTTGGTTGGACAGGATGACAAGACATCTTCGTCCTTGCTAGAGCTGGATGGGGATGTCTGAAAAGTCGAAGTGGATGCAATTCGGACGATCTCGTCCGATTCGACAACGCCCTTTGGGCCTTGGTATGACATTGTGAAGTTGAAGGTATCGTTTTTGTTCGGGGAACAATTTGACAATGACAAAGCACTGTTGAACACGGAAAACATATTTAAAAAAACACAAAAACGGCATGGCTTGGAGCCCGACTTGTCCGAGCGGACGACATGCGCTTCCGCAGACATGAACAATATCGTCCCTCCTCCGGGTCGGACATCCCTTCTTCATCCCCCACTGCTGTTTCTCCTAAGGAGAAAGGGATGGCTTGAGCCTGTGCCTGCAGGAGAACCTTCAATATCATGCAGTGCCTTCTTCATCTGTGGTGCTCAACTCAAACCAACACAGGGCCAGTCTCTTGTTGCAGGATAATTTCAACCCGTTCTGCACCCTGGTTCTCCACTTGTCAAGCGATGTAAAGTACAATGCATAAAACTCTCACGAACCCGCGAAATGGTTGGTGTATTCATACGTACGTATTCTTGTTTGGTACCCACCTAAAATTATCTTCGACTCTCTGAGATCAATGCCCATTGCCACTCTTTCTGAAACTCCACGGACCCCACATAGGAGTCAGGTCTGGGCAAATGACAACGTGCTTGAAATCTCTTCAACGATGTCAGGTCTCAAAAGATATGCATTGAAAAACTTTCTGGCCTTGATTCCTGACACAAAGTTTGGGTCCAAAATTCAAAACATCTTAGCACTTTTAAATACTCTCCATCATTCTTGCCTCAAAAGAATGTGCTCCAACTGGGAGAGTTTTTGATATTGCTGTTCGATGGTCTTTTGTCGCTGGAGCTTTGGAGGCATTCTGCACAGGTCGTTGCGGGCAGAGTTTGGAGGTGAGATGTAGGATTATCAAGGATCGAGCTTCAGTATTTCGGTATGCAAAGATTCGGAGTGCTTCACTAGGTCACTAGAAAAACCTTCGAAAATCTATAGATATGCAATGCAGATTCAAACCAGTTGGTAAATGTATGCAATTATAAAACCCATTTCATCGGTAGCGTACACACACATACGAATGGAGTAGAAAAGTCTCCTGCCAAAAATGCAGCCGCGCAAGCTGGTCAGCTGGTTGGTGGGTCGTTTCAACAACCATGAATGGACGATTCCAAGGTGGTCACCTACTGTAGCCCTGGCGCGTCAAATGGTAGCTGTTTCAAGATCAGGCATCCAATAATGCGTGGGAAATCTGAGATGTGGCTGCAAAAAGAACGCAAATTGCAGAATGTTTGAGTGCATGTGAAGATCTCTGTGTTTGTGTGCGCCCAGCTTGTTTTTGGATCATAGCTGGATCATACCATTCTCTAGCTCGAATCATGGTTTCATGAAGATGTCCGTTTTTCAAAATAGAGCTGCAAAAGCTGCACAAAGGGAAGAGATGGGTGCTCGGACTAAGTAAGAACCCGAGATTCAGTAGTGGTGATTGAACTGTGTGACCTTTATTCAAACAAAGGATTCACACCTGAACACCAGGAATGGTATCTCTTCTTGAATCTGTATCGTGTTGACTCATTTTGTACCTCTGTGAGCGCGTCGATGAAAAATGGCATCAAAATGCATGCCGCAAAGGTGAAAGCGAAATCCGTTTGGCTGCAAGCAGCTTTAGCTTGCTGCCAGACGGCAAACTGCCATGGGTCATGGATCTAGTTGAAGCAAGTCCTTTGATTGAATAGACCTGCTGAGCAGTGCTAGGTCCATCTAAATTCTAAATCTAGATAAATCAGTCTAAATCCATCACCAAGAATAGTTGCTACGGCGCCAGCGACCGCATGCCATTGACAACTTGTCATAGCTTGAACGGAAAAGTAGACCTCACACAAGTCCAACTGCGTGGAGGAACGCATCTGAATTGATCGAGGAGAGTGAAGAAAACAAATATCAGCCAAAGTTGCCAAAGTGATATATTCATATTCAATCTTCATCTTCGATGTTCAAGATTCTTGTATCTTGGAGGGGTATCTACCTCAATTTCTGATTCATTCAACTTGCCTGTTTGCAACTTCAATGTCTCCCATCTAATAATTTATAGCTGCTTGCCTAGTTGATTCTCGAGACTGCATGAAATCCGACACCGCCACGTCGAAGTCACCAAGGCCAACCTGAAGGATTGCCGACACAGGACAAGTGTGGCGAGCACGTATCGCTGCTGGGGTTTCGACTGTGGAGGAATTGCGTCGTGCAGCTCGAATCGCTGCCTGAAAAAAAAACAGTCGAGTAGCTGCGTAGCTGTGTTAGGGTCTGATTCTCGGAAACAAAAAGTATTCACTAGTTTTTCAACATGACCTCATTCACCATAGCTTCCAAAGCAGCACCAGGGAATCCATCACACCTCAGATTGATCAAAACGTATATCAAAAATCTAGAAAACTTTGAGATTGTGAGCGTACACCAGTGCATATCATGCAATGCAATGAATGGAATCGGCAGGTAAGCAATGGCAAGCTTGGTTCACTACCTGGCAGCTATCTCGCTGAGAGATTTTTCAGTGACTTCTGCAGAGAGAGGTACCTCGACAAATCCATTCAAAATCCGTGTCACCAACCATGGACAATCAAAATCAATCAAATATTCAAATATCACCAACCATGAACAGTCACCTCACCAACCATGACATGATACTTTCAATTTCGAAATTCCGCCTGTCTCAATCGCAGATGTACTTTCAGAATGTCCAGTCTACCTTCTGCATCAGGGAGGTCAACCTGAGCAGATGTCGCGTCTACCGGGTAGCATCCTATAGCAGTTGCATCCTGCCTGAACCACTCGGTCGAAACGACCAGGGCGTAGGAGCGCTTCATCAAGAACCTGCCAACGGTGTAAAAATGATTCAAAATGCCTAGATGACATGAATCATTGAAAAAATTCATGCAAATTCCATGAAACATCTTGAGCAAAGCGAAGACTTCCATAGGTGAATCAAAAATAGATTTCTAAGAGGCTTGACATTCCTACAAAGCTACATGCTGTCTGCCGCTCCGTCCTCTGGTCTATTGGTGGCCGCAATCACCACGACCGGACGTCCAGATTCGCGAGTCACCAGACCATCCATGCAGGTGAGGAGCTGGTTCAAAGTTGACTCTGCCTGTGGTGTGAATAGGATGGACTAGGGGCAAAAGGCAAAAGCTACACATGTATCCACCCATGTCCACACCTCCTGGTTGCCACCTCCCAGTCTCAAGGGATCACTGGAGCGAGCACGGAGGGCATCGATCTGAGGCAACACTTGACATGGCTACTGCGAAGCATGGCACAGGGCACAGGACTACCTGGCTATTAAGATCATATAAGCAATACGACCTGGTTGCAAAGCCAAATGCAAAGCAACAAAGACACCTTGCCTCATCGATGAAGACTATGCACGGTGCCATCTTCCGAGCGCGCTCGAAGAGCTGCAAGCATTTTGGCGCTCAGCTCTCACTTTATGGCACCCATGAAAATTGCTGAAGTCCCGGTGAGAACACGAAGAAATGAATTAAAAATGAATACCAAAAAACACTACCCGCCACCGTCCCTCGTTCCTGCCGAACACGGGCAGCACCACGGCCAACAAAGAGCTCCTTGGCAAAGATGCAACAGTACATTGCTCACGAAACTTGTGACTGCCAGCCGTGAAAACAGAAAAATGCAAGGCAGCCAAGATGCCACAAATTCTGTTGCGGCGACATTGAGAAATGCCACGCCAGCCTGCAGCAATCCATAATAATTGAATATCACTGGCATACTGATTTCTGCATACATCTCGCAAAACCTCACTTGATACTTGGCACACCCTTCCCATCCGGCCTCAGCAGCACAAGCGCGTGCGAGCAAGGTCTTTCCAGATCCAGGAGGTCCAGCCTTGGTGCAGCATGACAGCTCACCTAAAAGAAGGCTGGAAAGGACAATTTGAAGCTGCAAGGGTACCCTATACATAGCAGATATCTACAATATCCACAGTGATTTCAAAGTATATCCATAATATTTCATGATTTCACTCTTTTCAATTCTACAAACAGTGATAGTTAGACATATAGGGACAATATTTATGTATCATATACATATATACAGATACATATTCAAGTACTTGCTAGTAATCTCATTTGCATGACACCGCAATAGGTGCACTTCATGCCTCCAAGAAGTCAGAATGCCTAAGTGCCACACAAGAAGCACCCCTCGTGGTACGCTGGCACCAAGTGCTGCATACCTTATTTCATGATTCATGCAACACCGCAACACCTGTTATTCTTGGGAGTGTTTTCCAATGAATGGTTCACTTTTTGTATCCGTTTGGCTCCAAAAGGCTGGCCTGCTTGGTGATCGGAGCATTTCGACCTCTGTGCTTCCAAAAAGTCGAAGAATCACTGGTTTTTGGAAAAGGCCAAAGCATGGCGCATGGTAAAGCTAAAGTTCTGCCTTTCCCCAAGGCTCCAGCTACCTCCTTGACCTTTCAGGGATCACAGGTGGCACAACTGCTTCTGCACTGCATACTCAATTGGCAATCACCGAAAGATTTCCATCATGATTCATTAACCCAAAGTGTGAATCAATCTGTCTGCAGTTTTCAGCAGACTGCTGTGACATACTCCAAGATATCCCAACATTATCCTATCCTCTGGGTGTTTCCTTAAATTGTGGTACCCCCAAAACACCCCAAAATGATCATTTTTAGTAGGAAAACCATGGTTGTTGGGTACCACCATTTTAGGAAACCCCCATATTATATCCTTTCTAGGGTAAAATCTACGTCTAATGCCGTTGGCACCTGAAGCTTGGATCGTTCGATACCAGCAATGTCGTCAAAGCGAGTAACCATAGCATTCGATCCAGCCACTTTTTGGGCCTGTCCAGAAATCATCGTCGACGCTTACATTTTACATGATGAAAACGGCAATCAAAAACTTCATTTTGTCAAGAGTGATATGCAACTGATGCCTTTGACAAAGATAATTGCAAATCGCAGCAAGAAATGATTGAAAGCATCGATCTCCTGCATCCGATCTCCTGCCTCCATGACTTTTTGTCTCGCATCTCGCCACCCTTTACCTTGGCCACCTGTCATCCGACGCATCATCGTGTAGACCTCAAATGGGTTGATCTAAAATCGCTTGTCTGGTTTTGTTTCGAGATGTTTTGAGGATATTGTGTGACACAATTTTATCTGAGTCTCAAAGCTAAGCAATGTGCAATTGCTAAGTACATGAAGAGGATCATGATACTTGCCGCAAATTGCGACACACCGCCAGCGCGCTCAGCCAAAATTTGCACCTTAATGAAACTTCAGAGTTACTGTAAGTGAGTTGCCTTCTCGTGGCACTGCCCTTGCCTTCGCATTCCGCAATGCCGACCAAAGTTCTGCTACTGCTGGAGACACCTGGGTATCAATTCACCGAATATGCCAAAAATCAGCCTGCCATCAGCCTTGACGAGAATCACATACGACAACCTCAAGGAGCTAAGGGACGCACTGCACTTGGCAAGTGAGCCAAGAATCGCGTCCCATCCTCGAGAACAAGGACCTGCAAGTCGTGCCACCACCCAGAATGTTGTATAAATTCACGCGTTCTTGCCATTCTTATACAGTAAGGCGCAGTAATCACGGGTTAATCAGATCGAATTACATCAACATGGAGGTACAGGGAACCCCTATATACAGGACATTACAAGACTATATAAATCCAAACTATTTGGATGGGTTTCATTGCACATCACCTTCAACAAACGCTTTGCAAGTCGGTGTGGGAAAGCCAACTATCTGCCAATCTATGGCTGAGAAGTGTGGATTCCTCACTGCTAGTACAGCTTGCACTAAGCTTGAAGCACACTGAGAAGCGCCAACTGTAGCCTGGACAGTTTGGCAGCTCCATAGATTTAAAAGAAGGCTTTCACTTACTGCCCTATTCAGCTCGCAAAGATTGACAATCTAGAATCTTCTTGCACACCTGTCTGGGAACACACTTCTGCTCCTCCAGGATGTCCAAGAGAAAGCTAACGGAAACCTCAAATTATCGGCGAACTCAACCAAACATGATCACCAATTGAATTTGTTGAGAAACATCGTAGCAGAGCCTCGTGAATCTTGCTGTCAGCTCTCCTGTGCCGCAATACCTGCTTGCTGGAGGCTCCACGAGACTCTTTTGGCAATATCATATGTGCACATTACATGGGTCATTTGGGATGTTCAAGATGGTGTTGATCAAATTGTCATTGGTTTGAGAGGAACCAGGAAACTGGGATATAAATATAGACTATAGATGCGAAAGAATCTGATAGAATCACTCGGCCAAGGATCCGGCAAAAAGGATCAACAAGTGACAATGGGCCATGTTTGAATTAGAAGCCCATGGACATGAAGGGCAAGGACTGCAGTATTATGCAAACTAAGAAATGCCGAAAAATGAAACAAACTGAGTTCAAGGCTGTCAGCAAAAAAAAGACCAGCATAGACAAGAAAAACCTTAAAGTACCCACAGATCAGTTTCTTTTTTGTCATCTCCTTAGGTGTCCTTGGCTTTTAAACATGTTCGAAATATCGGCCGTTTATTTGAGATCCGTACCACGTGCTCCGCTTAAAACGTGGCGTACGTCGAAGCGATGCTAATTTCCTGTTTCTAACGAGCACTGTTTCCCTTCAAATCGAGCGCTTCCAAGTGTTTTGCAGGGCCCACCTTAAAGGGCCTGGTAGTTTAGGAAGTCTCCAAAATTTCCTCTCCTGAAATCTTTGGCAACTTTGATACAGGCGCAAGAAAGCAATCAAAAATCAGAAATTTATCTGGCGCTTATTGGCAAAGAGCGAAGTACAACAAGTAGTAGGACCACTAACATGCCATAAAATTATATACAGCATTGATGTTGAATGTCAATGCATGCAATGCATGTCACATGTCTGGTCCTTCTTGTTTGAATCCTCTGCACGACATATGAGTCGTAAGTCTCCAGAGATCCCTTCGTGACGTGACGTGATGAGGCACAGTGCATGTTTGAACATGTTTGAGGCGTGAGCTACAATCATATGCGAATATTTGCAACTTGCAACGTGAGTGATCTGTCCAAAGATGTTTGAGACAATGCAAAGGCACCTCCTTCTCGACGGCATGCTGGCAATGGCCACCTAGGAACAGATCACTTCACTGTATTCAACATGATTCCGTGTCATCTCCAATGTACAAGTCACAAATCCCAAAGCCCCGGACTGAGAGCGATGACTTGACCCAAGCCAAAGGCCTTGATTTCTTTCCGTTTCAAATCAGCTTCAATCAGAAACCTGAAACCTGACAGGCAAGGCTGCCTCCCTTAAAATTCCTTGTCTCGCCTGGACCGGGGGCAAAACAAAGACCTCAACAAACGCCCAAGTTGACCAACTTGGAAGCCGAAGGGCCCGACGTCCAAAAGTTCCAACCCAACTTGAAAATTGCTGAGAAAGAAACCACCCAGAAGAAGGGCAAAGCTGGCGCTGAGTCGCCATCGCAAACCAGCTTTGCCCATGTCAGGCGGGTTGTGTTGTTTCAAGAAATTGCAAGTCTAGGAGACAGTTTCAAGCTCTAGCGGTTTGACATATCAGCAGTTCAAAGACTAGAGAGAAGGGTAGTCATGAAATAGTTGTCTGTCCGCGCTCTACATATCTCATCATATCCCTGCAATATGTTCCAAGCTTTGCCTTCTGACATGTCTGCAAAACGAAGTCTGAGCAGCTCCCGTGAGGAATGATAGCGTATCGAGAGTGTGGTATTTCCCTAAAAAGCAGCTAGCGTCAGAGCCACAGCAGCGAGGGTTACGGCAAGTGAATCTGAGGTTGCGAGACTCCAACGAGGACAAGACAAGTAGGCCACAAAAATAGGCCACAGCGCATAGGAAATCTAAGAGAATCTACGCACTGTAGCAGCATAGCACGATATGTTTGTGCCTTCAAGACAAAACTCGAAGTAAAAAAAACTACGGCAGCAACTTTGTTGCTGAGTGAGAGCTTTTGACCAATAGAAGATGCATTCAATTTCACCGCCGAGGATTCTTTCGCCTTCAGCGCAAAGACACCTGGTCCATCGACTCTTTGATGAGGAAAAGCAAAACTGTGACTGTGGAATAGAATTAAGATAGACTTGCCATCGAGTCCGAATGCTTTCGCATGTGAGGAAGTGCTTTGAAATATATGTCTAATAAAATTGACAAGATGCAATTATCACGTCATTTTGACTCTTCAAATCTTCAAGACGATGCCACAGGGCCATACAGGGCCTCTTCTTGGGCGGCCACATACTTCATTGGCAGATAAGTGTCCTGACTCCAGCTCAAGTCAAAGAAGGAACAGACCAAAAGTACCACAGGACCACACCCAAATTTCCTGTCCTTGACGTTTAGCTTCACTGCGAACTTGTTTGGGTTCAAGTCTGTCACCAAATCCTTCGGAGTCCAAAAGGAATTGCACTTTGACTCCCTGCAGCTCTGATCACTGCTGCCCAATTGCTGCCTCATAGACCAAGTACTCCCGGAAACGCTCTGGTCGAAGAAGATCAAAAAGTCTACCAGGGTCCTTGCCAAGATGGCACTCAATGTCCAAGAAATCTGCATAGATGAAGCCAAAAAAAAGCCAGGCCTTTGAGTAGCCCAGCTTCTTGCACCCTTCAAAAAAACGAGGCCTGATCAGGAAGGTGGTACTGTCCTTCAATATTCGAATACTCAGGTGTCATGACAGGATTTGGAGGTTGATCTTTGATAGGTCTGATTGTTGCTTGAGAATGTTTGAGCAGTTCATGGCGATCCAAGCAGAATACACGGTGGGCTCTGGATTAGCTGCTCCGGAAAGAAAAACAATCTAAAAGTTGGAAAGTCTTTGCAAATCCTCTTGGCCAATTCGCCTCTCAATCCGGCGGATGTTTTTGGGATCGAAAGCTCTTCGCCATCCTTCCTACAGGGCTCAAAGGGGAAGGGACATCATCTGGAACTGCTCTGGCTCGAGTCACTGAGACGGCAAAGGGGAGCTTTGTAATTACAGTATCAGTTTGTCTGGTCTAATTTGTCTGGCCTTCAAACTTGGCTTCTTCTCTTTCTTTGGACTGGTGGCATCATTCCTGGCGCTGTGTTGACAAGGAATGAACACTTTCCTCTCTGTGGAATCCCTGTCTCACACATTCAAACCGCACCAGCACGAGAAGCACCAGCAGCAAGAACAAGAAGAACCGACGACGACACCGACGACGGGGAGGAGGAGGAGGACTACGAGGAAGACGAGGACGGCGGCGACAACAATAAAAGAGGCCATCGAAATTTGAAAAAAGGTCACTCCGTCAGCTTCCGCTCACGCGGCCTCTGGGTTTCGTTCTGGCTTTCTGGGCTCACATTTGTTTCTACGGGTTCCTCTGGCCTTGCACAGTCGCAGCTTTCACCAGAGATTGCTCACAGCAAGAACAAGAGCACTGTGATTGATTGCCTCGCTTGTGCTAATCAAGTGTCTACACTGAGTAGCATACAATGGACATGCTACCTCCTCTTTTTGAATTTCATCTGGACCTGGCTCTTGAGGTCTTTCGTTCACCTGAATCGGAACACCAGTTTAACAAGACTCCGTACGATTCCTTGAGCTGGGCAAAAGTTTCTAAGATGCCAAGCTGGAGCTTCAGATTTCGGCACAGAAGCCTGGTGCAGAATCGCCCCTTTGACTTGAGTTGCATCGGATGAATCAACGGTCGAACCGTCGAACCGTCTAACCAACCTGCCTTCAGGAGCAAACGGTACAACTCGGCCCAACATTCTGCGGTTTCCGGATCAAGCACCTGGAGCCACAAAAGGTCAGACCTTTAATCGTCCAGTCCAAGGCGAGCCTTACAACGGGAAGTGCCTCGAGGGTGATGAGGTTCTTTTTGTCAGTGCATTCCAAGAATTCTCGCCAAATTGATGCCACCTGGTTTTTTCAGAAATTCAGACAGGAATCCAAGCACTAGAGGCTGTAAAGATTTGCACACGCCTCCTTCACCCCAAGGCGGCGGCAAGTCAAACAAAAGTCCTAACCAACAGCCAGTACAAACATGTCGTTGGACAGCCTGTCGCATGCTCCTATGCCCTCCTATGCCAGTTCTGCACTGATCACAGATGGAAGTCCTGCTTCATCACATAGCCATTGTGCTCCTTGGGTTGGGCTGATACGCCAAGTGACGATGGTCATAGCAAGATGACGCTAAACAAGCAAATGCAAAATTATCTGAGATTCTTACTCGATCCAGGGCATGTTTCCAGGCTGCAAAGAAACTTCCGTATTTTGCCTTAGAACTCGAACTCACGCAGGCCTTCTTGACCCTTTTTTACCTGTTAGGCTTGAGAAAATCATTTGGAGTCTGTGCCCATGACTTTGAGCATCTTCTTGAAGCCATTGAGGGTATCAATGTGCCGCGTTTCCTCCTACGCTGGTTCGGTTCAGATTCTGCCCATCATGTCCCAGAGTCCAGAGTGCCATTGTGATCCATTGTCTCCTGTTCTTGGAAAATAGGATTTATGTAAATACCATCATCATCTTCTCCTGCACGTCACACGTTGGAGAAAAAGAATGGCCAGGTGTGAATCATGAGCTGCTACCAAAACGTACACGTCACCTTGTCCCCAAGCGGAAGAACGTTCAGAAGGAGGGAGACCAGTCAGAAGCACTCGCCAATTCTCTTTTCTAATTGATCCTGAGTTTCAAAACAGCGAGCTGTGCAACAAATGGGTAGGGTGAACCAAGGCAAAATGAATGGACAGCAGCAGCCATCTATCCAAAGTCCTAAGTCCCTAACGCTGGCCGTGTCTGGCCATGAGATAGTGAAATAGAGTGTTCACCTTTGATGTCATTGGAGTGTCACTTGTTTTTTTCGTTTCATCAGTGTTCGACACCGACTTTTGACGCCACCTTCTTGGCTTTCAGCAAAGGGAGGGAATCCCTGCAAGCATCGGTGAAGTCCTGCCAGCCAACATGATGCGCATGATTTTCTATAAATGCTCCGAAAAACGGCCTGTATGTCAACTATCTCCAGGTTGCCAGGATCTATGCCTGCAACGAGTTTCGTTGCAAAAATATCGGTGAAGATTTGATGCCCAGCATCCGCAACTGCACTTTTTTGTCAACAGTTGAGCCTTCATGCCACGCTTGTCTTAATGTACCATATTTTTGCAATAGTTGTCCACGGCATTCCTACAGTCCGCATCTCACGATTACAATATACATAAAAATGAACAAACCTGAACCTATTTGTCAGAAAAAAAAATTCTGAAAAACAATTCGAGTCTCAGCTGCTTTGTTCATTTGTCCTCAAACAAAATTTCTGAATGCGGGCACTATACCAGTAGGGCTCTGGCATTCAAAAACTCTTGAGCATCACGGTCAAGATCCATAAAGCTCATGGATGCTTCGTCTCCTTTACTGGGCAAATGTGGACCGCTTTTGGTGCTCGTGTCCCTAGAAAAGTCAATCTCAACTTGCTTGGTCTCGTACACTCCGAAGTCCTCTTTACTCATCAGTGTTTAATTTTTTTCATACCAACTTGGTCATTTGGTGCATCTCTGCCTCGATTTTGAGTGAAGTCATCCCAAAGTTTCTGCAAATTGCCTGCATCAAAGTAGCTCTTGGAAAAATTAAATCACCACAACTTGCCCTTCCACAACAGTCCCTGTCCCCATGGCAAGACTAGGGAGGACACCGCAAATACCGCACCGGTACATCATGGCCAGGAACTGCGAGTGTGTTATCGTACCTCAAAGTGTCTTGTCCGTAAGGGATTAGAGCGTCCAAACATCAGAGTGAAAGAGGGAAGAAGGTTCATTCAAGACGAGGAATGGATAGGAATGGTGTTGGTGGTTGGAGATTTCCCTGAGTCTTCTGCCTTTCCCTCGCCAATCCAGCTCAAGATTCCAACAGGCGACTGTTGACACAAAGTCCCTGGCAAGCACTCATTGACCACAGGACCACCGGGTGGTCCAAGCCATCTACCCAACCTGCTTTCAGCCTTAGCCTCCTTGGAGCAGATCCCCCCCTATTTTGGTCAGGCCTTTCGAGCGCATGACGAACAAGCTGTGGCCTCTAGCGCAAACCAGTCACCATTCTTTATCAAAGTTTGGACATGTTCGGAAAATTGGCCAAGAATGCCAATTCAAGACAAAAAATATCCAAATTAAATGACTCTCGTTAGATGAAAAACAGTTTCTTGGCTGGATGCTGACAAGGCCTAGCTTCACAGCGGTTCAGTCAGCAGAAGTCGGCTGGCAGTCCAGGTAAGGCATCCACGTTGCAGCATGTTGTACTATAAGAGCCTCGCCAAGCTCTTTGGCTTCAGCCTGGACACATAGGTACATTGCTACATGAAGCCTATAAATCAACAGGAAGCAACTCATGTTGTGAAATCGAGAGAAGCTGCAAGATGATTAAGTTTGTCTTTCAAAGTAGCTCGCCGCTTCCAATGTTTCAGAGATCTGTATAGGCTCCAGCCTCCTTCTGTAGCTGGATACGAGCCTCGTTTGCCTGGCCGCAGCAACAAGTGCCAACAGCTCTATCCAGAACTTGCAATGCAAATGCCTCATGGTAGCATTAACTCCAAGTATTCTAGGATCCGCCCTAAAAGTGAGTTTGCCACCTACTGTATGTTATGGATAGCTTACCTGCAGATTGGTGTGTCCTGAGCCTGCCTCTTTGGCTACTATCAAAGAGGTGCCCACCGGCTTGACTGACCTCAACCACTCCAGCACACAGAGTGAAGCAAATTCAACATGTTTGAAACAGTCTGTCTATCTATCTTTTTATCTAGCTAGCTAGCTATCTGTCTAGCTATCTATCTATCTGTCTATCTAGCTAGTCTGTTTATGTTGTTTTCGATGATTTCTCAAGCGGCCTTCGCAGGTGCTTTGGCTTCTTCCTCTCCCAGAGTCTTCGAGAAGTGACCTGGAAGCAGAAGTGGCCATCTCGCTTGGCAAAACAACGCAGGTCTAGATATCCTCCTACAAATCAAAAAAAAGCTGACCTGAGAAACTTAAAAGACTGCATCAATTTCCCCAACTGAAGCTTGAAATTGCTGGGTTGTGGACGAACATGTCATCCAAGTCCCACAAAAATAAGGTGTCTTTCAGACCTCATGACATTGCATTTGATTCCAATGCTAACCAATCAAAACACTCAACACACAATACCCTCAGCAGGCTGTGAAGGTTCGCCTGGAGTCGGTTGAAGACTCTGGAACAGCATTTCCACGTTAAAATCTTCAGGAATGCCCAAGTCCTGAAAGCACAAGAAACATCACAAGTACAGTATCTAATCATTTTCAAAATAAACCAAAGCCTGAGATTGTGAGTGGAAAATTCAACCACCTTTTTGGCATGTGCCTGACAACCCTTCTTCAGGTCAGCGAGGGTCACACCTCATTGTACGATTTCGTCAAGTTGGTGTCACTGCTGTGTTTGCCATTTTTTCACTCCGCGCATCTGAAAAATGTCGCAAAATGTCGTGAGAATGCATGAGATCTCTGCTTGAATATGCGTCATCCTTCTTGAATAGTTCCTTCCACACAGTGGCCAAATCCTGCTTCCAAAGGCACAGGAACAATATCAATCACCGAATCACGTAACGCTTGGGATTGGTCCAAAACAAAGCTGCCGAGTTTTGTGCTGATCTGCTGATCGCTGCCTCATATCTCTCGTGGATTGCTTCGAAGAAAAGCGTCCTGGCATTGCTGCAGCCGATGGGTCAAACGACTGATTGCTTGAAGGATTCAATAACGAAGCCGGTTGAGCACTGTGTCACCATTTTCCTTGACAATGTCCTCACAGGCAAGCTCCAAGTACAACATAGTGCAACTGCAAATATTTCCTTCCAAAAAACTCCGGTCTTTCCAACCAATCTGTGCATTCACAAAACATGACTCCTTCAGCCTGATGACGTAGCTGTCTGCTGGACAGATCTTTGCCTCAAAGAAATCTCCAAAAAAAGTTCTTGTTGACAAAGGCAGAGTTTCTCTCCAAGTCTGGCAACCAAGTGATGCACCCACAACTCCCTGAGGCTTCCTCTGTATCCAAGACCTGAAAAAAAACATGTCGATTGTACACAGCAATTGTATTGATTCTTTGTTCTTGACCCTTCGAAACTAGATTCTCTGTTAAACATATATTATATTTGTACTTTGCAAAGTAGTTTTCTCGAATCGAAGCGAACTGGCAAATATTCAAGTCAAGACCGGCTAAATGTATACTGCAAAACAGAATCACATTACATTGACGCGGTATACACATACGATATGTAGAATAGATTAATAATTATACAATATAGTATGTGCACATAGTCATTGTCAGTATAGAATTCAAATGTTGAAATGTCAAAAAGGTACACTGTTGATCCAAGGATACGAAACACGTGTAGCTCCAGGATGGTGCAGGCAAGGCGCGGCGCACAGCCGTGCAAAACTCGTTGAAGTTCAGCTGACCCCGACCCTTTGCATCAATGCCAAACCGCCATGCTGCCACCTGAGCAAACAAAAACATATCATGAACAATCACATATCAATATACGTATCATATCCATATCATATACTATATATACATACACATATCATATACATTCATAGCATCATTTTAAAGATCATGCCATACATTACTGTATTCGAAGATGATGCTGATTTCAAATCATATCACCAATATCATCAACTTTTGTCACATGTTGCTTCTCACTTTCACTTCACAGGCATAATTCACTTGCGGCATAATTCTCCAAAAACTATGCTCCAGGTTGCAAGGAACACTTATGGAACACTTGTCCAAGAAATTGCAGCAAGTCCGTCAGGAAATTCAAGAGTCGAAAGCAAGATGCTTAAGCTGCTTAGGTCCATGCCATCGATCCATACTTTCTGCTACACAAGTTCACAAAGCTTTCCTCAACAAAACCGGCAATCTTCCAAGCCAATAATCGCTTCAAGACTGGAAGATTGAAAAACTTGAAACAATTTAAGCCGAAGACTGCGTGTACCTCTTCTTGCTTTGGAGGAATGTACACTTTGCAGTGCTTGGCAAACTCTGCTGATTTTGATGTATCCCAGCCTTTTCCTGAGCTCATGCTGTTTGGCAAGTTATTGTCCGCCAAACACAACACAAGAGTTGCCAACTTGTTCTTTGCTTCCTTACGCCCTTTCTGCGTCACAGTGCTGCAAGCTGCTTTAAAGAGTGGAAGATGCGGACAATGCCACATCCCTACTGAATCACCTACTGAATCAGTGTTGAAGGTTTTTGAGGGTCAGACGTATCTTGAAGAAGAAACCTTGCTCTGTGCGCCTAGGATTGAGCTGAAGCCATGTTTTTTGAACATCTAAGCGCTTCATGTGATTTCATGAGTGCAATATAATGCTACAGTATACTTCTTACGTCACTTCAGAAGCGTCTGAGTGAGAGACTCTTCAAGGGTCATCTCTAGAGGAGACGGGCCTCCTATCCGGGCACCCACGATTTCAGTTGGCAGGGGCTGAAACAGCGTGAACACTGAAAGCGGATGGTAGAGAAACCATCTTTGAAGAAGTTCAACAATCACGTCAAGTGTGATTAATCTTGGCTTGCAAACCAAAGTATCCTCGCATTTTTGGTGGTTCCTCAAGGTGAGAAGGGGCATTGACACATCCACCTTTTTTGAAACTGCCTTCAGGCAACAGCTCGTACTAAGCCACCGACATCAAGCATACGGAAGTCATTTCTAAGGAAGGCCTGATGTTGGCACAATTCCAAGTTTTCAATTGCTAAGCACATAAAAAACGCGACCTGGCCAGAAGGATGCGGCCAGCGAAACGAGAAAACCAGAAAACGAGAAAACCAGAAAACCAGAAAACGCTTTTGGCCGTTTTCGCGTTTTCGCGTTTCGCGTTGTTCCCACCTCCACGCGTCTTTGATTGCTAGCTTGATTGACTGTAACATGTTACTTGATGCAAACACGGCTTTCCTGCTTTCGCCGTTTTCGGGTTTACGCGTTTTCGCCGTTTTCGGGTTTTCGCCGTTTTCGGGTTTTCGCCGTTTTCGGGTTTTCGCCGTTTTCGCGTTTTCGCCGTTTTCGGGTTTTCGCGTTTTTCCGTTTTCGTGTTCACAGGTTGATTCCTCCCGTTTTCGCGTTTTCGTGCTTTCACATGTTCAGTCCTGGCGTTTTCGTGCTACCGAATGCACTGCCTCGGTACATACCTTTCACATGCCCAAAGCTTTGACAACGGTCGTGTTCATATAGTGCTACGCAATGGACTGCGTCGGTACATACTTCACACATGCCTAAAGGTGTGAAAACCTTCGTGTTCAAAGTGCTACAGCAAGTTCTGCTTGGCTACATACTTTACACATGCCCAAAGGTGTGATAACGTGTTCAAAGTGCTACGGAATGGGCTGCTTGGGTACATACTTTACACATGCCCAAAGGCGTGAAAACCTTCGTGTTCAAAGTGCTACAAAAAGGACTGCTTCGGTACATACTTTACACATGCCCAAAACTGTCATGACCTTCGTGTTCAAAGAGCTACAGAAAGTTCTGCTTCGGTACATAACTTACACATGCCCAAA